>CAJFCO010000177.1:1832930-1863669 GCA_904066015.1 Synergus gifuensis | reverse complement strand
TTGAAATTCCCTAAAATACATTAAAATCTCTAAATAAAAATTCTTGGAAACAAAAACCTCACAAAATTCTTTAAAAATAAAAAATAATTTTTTAAATTTGTTTTAATTCCACGAGGAATATTTAATATCTTTAAAATTATTGTAAAAAAGTCAAAATTTCTTTAAATTTTTACAAGCTTCTTAAAATTCTTTATAATTCCACGAAAATATTTATAATCCCTTAAAATTTCTTCCAAGTTTCATACAATCCGTTATAATTCCATGAAAAACTTTTAAATTCTTTAAAATACTAAAAACTCCCTTAAAATTTTATAAAATTCCACAAAATCTTTTTAAAATCATACAAATCTCATGAAATCCTTTAAAATTCCATGAGGATCATTAAAATCCTTTAAAATTACTTTAAAAAATCAAAATTTCTTAAACTTCTTACAAGCTTTTTAAAATCCTTTAAACTTCCACAAGGAACTTTATAAAATTCCTTAAAATTTCGTGATGTCTTTTAAAATTCCACTAAATTTTTTTAATATTATACAAATCTCTTGTAATTCCTTTAAATTCCTAGAAACCTATTAAAATCATTTAAAATTATTGAAAATCTCTTGAAATCATTAGAAACCCAAAGAATCTCAAAGAATGCCTGGAAATTCTTTATAATCCTTCGAAATCCTTGGAAAGTTTCTAAAATCTATTAAATAAACTATAACATCTATATAAACAATACGATAAAAATAACATAACTAGCATAAATGTCAATTTATATTTTCCCTGACAACTACTCGCTTTTCCCCTACATTTCCCTGACTTCCCTCACAAATTGGTTTTCCCTGACATTTCCCTGATTTCCCTGACATGTGGCCACCTTGTTTTAGCCATAGATTCAGAAATGAAAGAAGGGCAACATAAAATTTTGAAGTTGCGCACTAGATTAGAGATTAATGTAAGTAATTAAACACATAATGCATCGTATATATGCGGTACATATTATTAAATTCACAAGGAGAATCTGAATGTTCATGTTTGGAGTAAATGTTCGAGTATCGAACTTATCCCCATTGAATCTCAATTATATAATTCCCGCCGCGGGGAATTCAATTATTCAGTGGAGAAACTTGGTTCGTTTGAATTTGTGAATCCGTATCTCTGAAGTGAGGGTAAGACGGGTTTTGATCGACATGGGTTATCGGGGCTTTCCTTAAACGTTTGCATATTCTCGGTCATGTTTCACAGGGACTTCACTGATCTCGATTAATATCAGAGAGAACGGTGTTCTATCATGAGGACACTATCTGTAGAGAACATAACGCTGTAATGTTACTTGCTCGCAGCTAACGAAGTTAATACTCGAACCTCGGTATTCGGTAATGGCTTCGACTACAACACAATGCCTTCATGAAAATTCGATTCCACCCGTCGGGAAGCAAATTAATTATCGATGGACTGCTGTAACGCAGAAATTTCATTTTCTACAAGGCTAGGCAACAAAAAGTCTAACCGATCTCATTAAGAAGGTAATTGATGCATTCACGAAAATCTTCAGAGAAAATTGCTCTTAACTGAAGTATTCTATCAAGCATCAGTTCTCGGTATCGATAATGATCAAAATGGCACTTGTGGAAATTTACATTTGTGGAAATTTGCATTTTACATGGACAATAATCTGTAACTGTTCAGGAATTTAGCACTCTATTGCCATTCCCATTAGGGAATGGGAATGGCAATAGAGTGGAGACGAGTCTGAAGGAAATTCCAGAGGATTTTCTCTTTTTCCTTCTTTTTAACCCGAGTCGCCGTAGGTTGACGGACGTTTCCTTAATTGCATTTTTATGCTCCTCCGGATTTCCGGACCAATTTCCAGTACGTTCCAGACGACGGATAGGTACGCATTTTTATTCGAGAAATATATATATACCCCAGAATTGAGTTCCAACGACTTCTAATTGAAACTATCTGGATACCAGACTTTTGATACCTTTTAAAACTTCTAAAAATTTAATTTGAATTCAATGCATGAAGTGTTTTAAGGGTATATCACAAATACGAAATAGGTAACCAACTATCTAAGATATTCAATTAACCTAAATATCTAGAATATCTAGATATATGTATCTCCCTTTTAATAACGAGGTATTCAGGCTGAATATGATTAGAATAAATATCTAGATATGTGTAATTCTGAGAAAAAAAAGGCACATATCTCAGAAATATTCAACACGTAGAAGAATGTGCCAAAAACATTCTACTGATTGATTTGATATTAAGGCTCTTCTCTTAAAAATTATTTCCAGAGTTGAAAATACTGTAAAACTGAGAAACGACTTGTTTTCAAACTTGAAGTCGACAAACTGCACTTTATCCCCTCCACATTGGGAGCTCGACGATTCCCGAGGATAAGTGTATTCACTTACTATTCGAACTCTCCTGGAGCATTGGCCATTCGTTTCATTGAACGAGTAGGATTTATTGAAATTTTATGCGGTATCACGATGAAGTCCGATCTAGAAGTTTTATCGAGAAAGGCGGCTGTGTTAGTATACTTCTCAGCAGATGAAAGGAAAAAGCAGAGATAGTAGAAAGGAAAGAAAAAAGGTGATCTGCTATCGAGAGTCAATACCCGCTTAGCCTCTTCCTTTGACACTGGCCCCGAAAAGGAATTCAAAGCAAGAAAGAAGATCGAATAACCTCTTGAGACGGTGGTGGTGTCCGATGTCGGATAGACAAACATCAGGAGTCAAAGCTTTTGCTCTGAATAAATATTCAGAATACATTTGACAATAGAGAAATCAGATATTCACGAGGTTATTCAAGAGGTTATCAAAATTGTATTTTAAATAATATAACTTACAGATATATTATATACAGGGTGGCCACAAGATTCAATTTTTCAATTTCCCTGACTTTTTCCCGACTTTCAAACAAATTTCCCTGACAGAAAAGTATTATAAATACGTATAAATTTTCAATAATAATACTATTCAAATTTTTCAAAAATTTCGTATAATATCACTGTAAATATTTGGAAATTTCATATCACTTCACAATACTTAACATTCGTAAAAATATCTCGAATATACTAGAACTTTTGAAAAGATCTCTTAAAATTCATTGAAATTTCTTGAAACTCGTAGAAACATCTTAAAATTCCACGAAATTCCTTCAAATTTGTTAATATTTCATAAGATTCCTTCAATTTTTGCTAATCTTTTTAAAATTCCTCAAAATCCTGTGAAACACTTTAAATTACAAGTAAAACTTCAAAATCTTTTAAAATTTCTAAAAATAGCTTAAAATTTCCAGTAATCCTTTACAATTCCATAAAACATTTTCAGAATCTCGTGAAATTCTTTAAAATTCCCTAAAGTGCATTAAAATCTATTTAAAAAAAACTCTTGAAATAAATAATCTCACAAAATCTTTTGAAAATCAAAAATGACTTGAAATTTTTTTAATTTCTACGAGGACTATTAAAATTCCTTAAAATCATTTTTAAAATGTCAAAATTACTTACTATTTTTACAAGCTTCTTAAATTCCTTTAGAAATCCACGAAAAACTTTTAAATCCCTTAAAATACGTAAAGATTTCTTAAAATTCTTGAAAGCCTTTTGAAATTTCTTAAACTTGTACAAAATCTTTTATAAATCATAAAAATCTCATGAAATTCTTTAAAATTTCTCAAGGAATTTTAAAATTCCTTAAAATTCTTTAAATTCCCTAAACTTCCTTAAAAATCTCTTTAAAATTTCATTAAATCTTTTTAAAATTCAACTAAATCTTTTAAATATTATACAAATCTCTTGTAATCCTTTAAAATTCCTAAAAACCGCTTAAAAATTTCATTAAATTCTATGAGGACTATTAAAATTCCTTAAAATCATTTTTAAAATATCAAAATTACTTACAATTTTTACAAGCTTCTTAAAATCCTTTAGAATTCCACGAAAAACTTTTAAATCCCATAAAATGCGTAAAAAAAATTTATACTTTTTGAAAACATTTCAAAATTCTCTAAAATTCCACAAAATCTTTAGAAAATCATTAAAAACTCATGAAATCATTTAAAATTTCTCAAGGAACTTTAAAATTCCTTAAAATTCTTTAAATTCCCTAAACTTCCTTAAAAACCTCTTAAAAATTCCATGAAGTCTTTTTAAAATTCAACTAAATCTTTTAAATATTATACAAATCTCTTGTAATCCTTTAAAATTCCTAAAAACTGCTTAAAAATTTTTTTAAACTCTATGAGGACTATTGAAATTCCTTAAAATCATTTTTAAAATATCAAAATTACTTACAATTTTTACAAGTTTCTTAAAATTCTTTAGAATTCCACAAAAAACTTTTAAATCCCTTAAAATACGTAAGGATTTTTTAAAATTCTTGAAAGCCTTTTGAAATTTCTTAAACTTCTACAAAATCTTTTATAAATCATAAAAATTTTGTGAAATCCTTTAAAATTCTATGAAGAAAATTTAAATTCTTTAAAATCACTTTAAAGTAACTAAAATTTCTTAAAATTCTTACAAGCTTTTTAAAATCCTTTTAAATTTCACGAGAATATTTATAATACTTTAAAATCTCTTAGAATTCTTACAAATTCCTTTATAATTCCACAAAAACTTTTAAATCCCTTAAAATACATAAAAAAACATTTATAATTTTTGAAAACTTTTCAAAATTCTCTAAAATTTCACAATTAAAAAATCATACAAATCTCGTGAAATCCTTTAAAATTTCTCAAGGAAATTTAAAATTTCTTAAAATTCTTTAAATTCCCTAAACTTCCTTAAAACTTTTATAAATTATTTATAATCCTTCGAAATGTTTGGATAGTTTCTAAAATTTGTTAAATAAATTATAAAAATTATATATGTAATACGACAAAAATAACATAGTTAACGTAAATGTCAATTTCTATTTTCTCTGACAACTACTCGCATTTCCCTGACTTCCCTGACAGACATTTTTTTTTCCCTGACATTTCCCTGACTTCTCTGACATGTGGCCACCCTGATATACTAACAGAATACTAATATAAGTGTAGCAATATAAGTTCAATAATCAAATTCATTAACTCAAAGGCACAAAAAATGATTTCTTCTCTAAACTCGAGAAATACTCGCACGTAATAAAACTAGCTGTGAAGTTGTATCAACTTTTGTGCTCATTCAATGAGCACTTTGCTTCCTGTAAGCAAATATGATTTGCTTCCTCATAGAGGAAGCATTAAGTATTCTTTACATCAACATTAAATTTTGATTATTTGAGAAGTTATATTCGAAAAATTCATTTTCGAAAATTACAATAAAACACAACTTTCTTATTTTTCAATGAAATGCATTAATCTTATAGGTCAATCGATTCGTCTCGATACAAGGAACCTTTATTTTCCTTACGTCAGCTTCGAATTTTTAATATTAGAGAAGTTATAGTTGAAAAACAAATTTTTCAAATTTTTAATGAAATGAAATAATATTATAGACCAACCGATTCGTCTCGACGCAAGGAACATTTATTTTTCTTACGTCAACTTCGAATTTTGAATATTACAGAAGTTATAGTCGAAAAATTAATTTTTGAAAATACAATTAACGATAACATCCTTATTTTTTAATGAAATGCATTAATCATATAGGTCAATCGATTCGTCTGGACACAAGGAATCTTTATTTTCCTTACATCAGCTTTCAATTATGAATATTTGAGAAGTTATAGTGAAATTAATTAATCTAGTATAAATTAATAAAAATAGGTGAGAAAACTCACCCCAAAATATGATTGTCCGTTTTATCAGGAGCGTCCTCATTGACTGAGTCTTTGGTAAGCGGACCTTGGGTCACATCGACCCCCATGCTACCAAGATCCAAAGCAGCGTAAGTCCTTCGAGCTTGTACTCTTGTGACACCTCCTCCACCCGTTACTTCACCAGTCCTACCACCACTTGTGACGAGTCCTTGATAAAGTTCATCGTACAATGAACTGCCATTATCGTTGCTATTTAGGGCATCGTCCAGACGTGCTGGATCCAGGTGATAATTCGGATTTTCAAATGAAAGGAGGCCGTTCTCTGTAACAGAAATATAGAAGAAATTAATTTTCCAAATTATAATAAGCATCTGAAGATAAAAGTACCGCAAATGATAATTTTTTAGACAAAAGAAAGTTCATATACAGAAAATATTATCGATTATACATTTTCAATCCCATAAGAATTACGAATAATAATAATATGTTTGCAGTTTTCATTGCATTTGTAATTTCTATTCCGTTCGCCGCATGATGCCTTTTTTCGTTCATCATTTTGTTTTGAGATTGATTTTCTAATAACAGAAAGTGATAGTTTTAATCCTTGATAATAATAATAATTTAATTTAAAACTGGTACAACTGATTAATTTAAAAATATTAATTACGTAAATCGATACAGTAATAGTGCACATTTTAGATAAAATTATATATAATTTTTATTTAGAATCAAGTATTCTTTTCCAGAAAGTTTTGGACTTGGAGAGAACACTCACTTATGGTTCTTAGAATGAGAAAGGCGGCAATGACGACGATTTGCAGGTAGCGGCAAAGTACGTCCATAACGACGTGTCGGCGTTCATGTTGCCGGGAAAATCGCCCTCGTCCGTATCGCGGAGGAAAACGTGAAAAGTTTGCAAGCTCTATAGGCACGCTGCACGTAGTTTGCAGCTCTCTTGGTATTGCAAGCACGGTGAGTCCGTACACCGAGAACTGCGGCTGAAACGTGTGCAGGTCTACTTAAGTCGAATCTCCTTGGCCTCCTTCCTTCTATCCTTCCCTACCTACATTTCTTTCTCGCCTTTCTGTCTGTTTGCACGAGACTTAGTATTGATTCCCTTTGGCCGAACGAGAAGGTGAAGATTTGCAAGAAAGAAGAGAGAAGAAGGAAGAAAAAAGGAGCAAGGAACAAAGATCAACTCCTGAAACTTCCTTTAGTCTCCTTAAACGCGGAAAATATTTCCAATGCTTAAAAAAGTTGAATATTTGAACCTATCGTTTATAATATTTCACTTCCAGGGTGGCCACAAGATTCAATTTTTCAATTTCCCTGACATTTCCCTGACTTTTCCCTGACTTTCAGACAAATTTCCTTGACAGAAAAATATTAAAAATACGTATAAATTTTCAATAATAATACTATTGAAATTTTTTCTAAAATTTCGTATACACTGAAAAAAAGGTTTGGTTCGGACAACAAAATGATTTTGTTGGTATTGTGCAACAAAATTTTTTTGTCGGCTCAACTAATCATTGTTGAGTCAAGGAAACGTTTTGTTAAACCAACAAATCGTTTTGTTGAACCAACAAAAATTTATTTCAGCCAACAAAACATATTTTGTTGCACAAAATATTTCTTTGAATGCAATATCAAATTAAATCTTTTGAAATTTAAAATAACTTCACAACATTTAACATTCGTAAGAATCTCTCGAATTTACAACAACTTTTGAACAAATCTCATAAAATTTATTGAAATTTCTTGAAATTCCTATAAAAATCTTAAAATTACACGAAATCCCTTCAAATTTTTTAATATTTCATGAGATCCCTTCAATTTTCATTAATCGTTTTAAAATTCCTCAAAATCCTTTAAAATACTTTAAATTTCAAGAAAAACTTCAAAATCATTTAGAATTCCTAAAATTCTCTTAAAATTTTCTGTAATTCTTCAAAATTCCATAAAAAAATTTTCAGAATCTCATGAAATATTTTCAAATTCCACGAGGAATTTTAAAATCTCTTAAAATGCACAAAAATTGAAGTATTGAAATATTGAAATATTTTAAATTCCATCAAATCCTTTACAATTATTTTACAAAATCGTTTACAATCGTAACAATTTCATGAAATTCTTTAAAATTCCCTAAAGTGCATTAAAATCTCTAAAAAAACCTCTTGAAATAAAAAATCTCACAAAATCTTTTAAAAATTAAAAATGATTTGAAATTTTTTTAAATTCTATAAGGACTATTAAAATTCCTTAAAATCATTTTTAAAATGTCAAAATTACTTATAATTATTACAAGCTTCTTAAAATCCTTTGGAATTCCTCGAAAAACTTTAAAATTCATTAAAATACTTAAAGATATCTTACAATTCTTGAAAGCCTCTTGAAATTAACTTAACTTTTACAAAATCTTTTATAAATCATAAAAATTTTGTGACATCCTTTAAAATTCCATGAGGAAAATTTAAATTCTTTAAAATCACTTTAAAGTAATTAAATTTTCTTAAAATTCTTATAAGCTTTTTAAAATCCTTTTAAATTCCACGAGAATATTTATAATTCCTTAAAATATCTTAATATTCCTAAAAATCTCTTAAAATTTCCTGGAATTCTTCAAAATTCCATAAAACATTTTCAGAATCTCGTGAAATATTTTTAAATTCCACGAGGAATTTTAAAATCTCTTAAAATGCACAAAAATTTCTTTAAATTATTGGAAACCTATTGAAATATTTTAAATTCCATCAAATCCTTTACAATTATTTTACAAAATCGTTTACAAATCATAACAATTTCGTGAAATTCTTTAAAATTCCCCAAAGTGTATTAAAATCTCTAAAAAAAAAAAACTCTTGAAGTAATAAATCTCACAATATCTTTTAAAAATAAAAAATGACTTGAAATTTTTTTTAATTCTATGAGGACTATTAACATTCCTTAAAATCATTTTCAAATGTCAAAATTATTTACAATGATTACAAGCTTCTTAAAATCCTTTAGAATTCCACGAAAAACTAAAATCCCTTAAAATACGTAAAGATTTCTTAAAATTCTTGAAAGCCTCCTGAAATTCCTTAAATTTCTACAAAATCTTTTGTAAATCATAAAAATTTTGAGAAATCCTTTAAAATTCCATGAGGAAAATTTAAATTCTTTAAAATCACTTTAAAATAATTAAATTTTCTTAAAATTCTTACAAGCTTTTTAAAATCGTTTTAAATTCCACGGGAATATTTATAATTTCTTAAAATCTCTTAAAATTCTGACAAGTTTCTTAAATTCCTTTATAATTCAACGAAAAACATTTAAATCCATTAAAATACGTAAAAAACTTTTATAGTTTTTGAAATGTTTTCAAACTTCCCTATAATTCCACAAAATCTTTAGAAAATCATAAAAATCTCGTGAAATCCTTTAAAATTTCTCAAGAAACTTTAAAATTCCTTAAAATTCTTTGATTTCTCTAAACTTCCTTAAAATCTCTTAAAATTTCATGAGATCCTTTTAAAATTCAACAAAATCTTTTAAATATTATACAAATCTCTTGTAATCACTTAAAATTCCTATAAAAAACCTCTTAAAATCCTTTAAAATCATTTAAAATGTCTTGCAATTATTAGAAACCTAGAGAATCTCAAAGAATATCTGAAAGTTATTAATAATCCTTCGAAATCTTTGGATAGTTTCTAAAATTTGTTAAATAAATTGTAAAAGTTGTATATTTAATACGACAAAAATAACATAGTCAACATAAATGTCAATTTCTATTTTCCCTGACAACTAGTCGCATTTCCCTGACTTCCCTGACATGTAGCCACCCTGACTTCATAAGGTGATAAAGTTGAAAATTGGCCCATATCGCAACAGGTGTTTTCTTTTTTGATAAAATGTAGCTGAAATTCTGACCTTTTTTCTTAAACGAATAACACTAACTTTTACAAAATTCGAATGGATGATTTTAACACGTTTACTCTAATGCAAAAAGTTAAAGCTTCTCTGAAATTACAGACTGAAGACTTCAGACTTCATAATGTAGATGCAGAAGAAGAGAATGAGATAACAATTTTCATTATTGTTTAACTTGCATGCGACGATTAAAGGTGAAGGTGAAGGTGAAGGATCGAAGGATGTGTTTATAAAACTTGTTTTATTTAAAGCTGACCTTTACCATTTCAGCATATACACATATGGTAAACAGAAGCTTTACATTTTCCGATCAATTTGATACCGGAAATCTGCGTGACCCCATACAATAAGCTTTAACTTTTTACTGTGCATTAATAACGTTATTAGCTTAAAACAGAATTAACTCAAACGTCTACAGCAGTAAAAGGATTATCAATATTTTCCTTTTATAAACAAATAATCTAATATTGTGCCTACACAGAACTTTCCATGGCAAACTTCTTCTCCCCAACTTTATTTGTCGAATTAATTTTTCATGAAATAATTGAATAACGAATTTCTAAAGTATGTCCTTCATCAAACATTTCTAAAGAATTCAAGACACGAAACGCGGTAATTATCGAACGTCTACTGATTACTCAGCAATAAGAAGTGTGACCCTTCGGAGTTTCTCTGACCATGAAATTTAATATTCCGAGAAACGACCTACGTAAAAGGGAAAAAGGGGAATCGTCCTCAAACTCTGTTTCTAGAAAGGAATCGATATGGTGACTCATCTTGGGTGGTGACAGCAGCACAGCTCTTGCACTCTCGTGCTTTTTTTAAGCCCTTGCTTGCCATCTCACCCTCAACTACCCACTCCCTTTCGCCTTAACATCGAAAGCGTGTCTAAACTTCTCAAGTCGACTCACTCCCTGCTCGAAGTCTTATTCTCTAGCTCTCTCTCCCTGCTTCTCCTTAACAAGAAACAATTGAACATCAGAAGAGCAAAATACAAGTACAACACTTCTACTTTCAAATACTTTCTACTTTGTCTTATTTCGTAAATCAAAGTCCAAAGGTAAAAAGTGTAGAGCTTAGAGTACAAATTATTTCGTGAAAGGTTTGGAAATAATTAAAAATGATTCGGGCTCGAGATAAAAAGAGAGTTACGACGTACTATATACAAAGCATGAAGCTAAGAAGTCATTGTATTGTATTAAGTCATTTGTATTCCAGACAAAAAATTGTATGTCCCCTTCTACGATGTAGCGGTTCAATTGCATATACATTCTATGAAATTTCATACAGAACAGATTCAAGGTGCTTATGTAGAAGCACCACTTTCAGGTTCATTCCTTTTTTGCTCTTCTTTCTCCATTTTATTCTTTCAGACTGCTTACAATCGTGTCTATTGTACACAAATTCAATGCCAGACAATTGGTTGAGAGGGGTCGCCGGTCTAATGAAAAGAACGTACTTTGGAAGTAAATGATGCATATCGAGCAGTTTGATTCGCCAATTAGACGGTAACGAGAGATCGATTCAATTGGCAAAAATTCAGCTTAATACGTGATTCGCCGTAAAAAGCGCAAGCGTTATTTGTATAAGACATTGCCTTTCATTCTCTAAAGAGGAGATTAGATATTTTCAACTTGCTTCCCTTAAAATGATTTATATGCACCAAACCCTATTACAAAAACAAGAAATAAATAATAAAGGCGTTTTCTTTTAATATTCAATAAAGCTGCATAAAAGATCAAGATTTCGATACAGTGAGAGTTAATCTTTATGTGAGGGGTGACACGAGAGGTCAAAGGTGGCGAACCCACAACCCAGATCAATAGGAAGATTATTTTTACCGATCTTGGTGTACGGTCCGTTCGGTTTTCGTTTTATTAGTTCTAACTACCTATCCGAAGGTAGTTGAGTATACTGAAAAGGTGAAAACATAGTTTCCAGATGGGGTTAGGGTGAAAGGGGTGGATATGAGGGTAGGGGGAGGGGAAAATGGGGGGTATAATAGTGTTTAAGGGTTGCGTGCGGCGCCACACACGAATGGCGCCGCGACGTCTGTGCGCCTAAGGCAAGCCTTGTTATTCGCCATTGCGAAGTGGCAACGACCAGAAACCGGAAGTTACGTGTTTCTGTGCAACTCCTGTCTGGTTTCCAAACCAAATTACGATCTCGCGCGAACTACATCTCCAAACTTGAAAGTATTCAATTTAAAAAACTTTCAGAACTCCAATTTGAGTCCATAAAGAGGAAACACTTCGCGCTAAAGCGAAACTCATAAAAATAATGCAATTATCATACATATAAAAGTAATTTTGGGTACAATTAGATATTGATAAAAATATCGGTATAAATTAGATACCTTTTACTATTTTTTGTCTATGAAGATTTTCAAAAATAGTAGACATTTTAGCTTCTGCTACGATTTAATGAAATGTAAATAGTTTTGCGATGATAAAATAAGAACGAGATTAATTATTTCTCTTCGGGTGAAGATATAATATCGTCGGAGGGTAGTCTGAATTATTTAATGCGTGACCAGATGATGTTATCAAATCTCATGAATATTCTAACAGTATTGGTAAATAATCTTCAGAATGAAAAAGCGATACCATAACAATGGATATTTTCGACGGAATTTCCGAACGTGAGTTCAGAATGTAATTTACTTGAGACAGTATTTCATATTTCGTAGTTCGAATACATTTTAAATGTATTCCTCCCATCTGCTACCAACTGCTCTTCCCCCAATGGCTTCCATATGCTACCTTATGCCTCCTAAGAGTGCCCTATGGATCTACCAATAACTTTCAAGGTCCATCCGGTTTAACTTTTTTATGCTAGTTTTAGAAATTCCTTTCAATGTTGAAGTTTTCCCTTCAATCAACATTTTCAAAAAAAAAAAAAGTGCTTTTTTAATCAGGGTGGCCACACGATTCAATTTTCCAATTTCCCTGACATTTCCCTGACTTTTTCCTGATTTTCAGACAAATTTCCATGACAGAAAAGTATTAAAAATACATATAAATTTTCAATAATAATACTATTGAAATACTTCAAAAATTTCGTATAATATCACTTTAAATCTTTTGAAATTTAAAATCACTTTACAATATTTAACATTCGTCAAAATATCCCAAATTTCCAACAACTTTTGGATTTTTTGAAAATTTCTTGAAATTCTAAGAAACATCTTAAAATTCCACGAAATCCCTTCAAATTTTGGTTAATATTACATGAGATCCCTTCAATTTTCACTAATCTTTTCAAAATTACTCAAAATCCTTTGAAATACTTTAAATTCCAAGAAAAACTTCAAAATCTTTTAAAATTCCTAAAAATCTCTTAAAAATTTCCTGTAATCCTTCAAAATTCCATAAAACATTTTCAGAATCTCGTGAAATATTTGTAAATTCCACGAGGAATTTTAAAATCTCTTAAAATGCATAAAAATTTATTTAAATTATTGGAAACCTATTGAAATCCCTGAAAATTCGCTGAAATATTTTCAAATTCCTAAAAATAACTTTAAATATCTTAAAATTTCACTATAAAATATTTAAAATTCCATGAAATCCTTTAAAATTATATTAGAAAATCATTTACAAATCATAAAAATCTCGTGAATTTCTTTAAAATCCCCTAAAGTGCATTAAAATCTCTAAAAAAAATCTCTTGAAATAAAAAATCTCACAAAATCTTTTAAAAATCAAAAATGACTTGAAATTCTTTTAAATTCTATGAGGACTATTAAAATTCCTTAAAATCATTTTTAAAATGTCAAAATTACTTACAATATTTACAAGCATTTCAAAATCCTTTAAAATTCCACGAAAAACTTTAAAATCCCTTAAAATACGTAAAGATATCTTAAAATTCTTGAAAGCTTCTTGAAATTAACTTAACTTCTACAAAATCTATTATAAATTATAAAAATTTTGTGAAATCCTTTAAAATTACACGAGGAAAATTAAAATTTTTTAAAATCACTTTAAAGTAATTAAAATTTCTTAAAATTCTTACATGCATTTTAAAATCCTTTTAAATTCCACGAGAATATTTATAATTGTTTAAAATCTCTTAAAATTCTTACAAGTTTCTTAAAATCCTTTACCATTCCACGAAAAATTTTAAAATCCATTAAAATACGTAAAAAACTTTCAAAATTTTTGAAAACTTTTCAAAATTCACCGAATTTTCACAACATCTTTAGAAAATCATAAAAATCTCGTGAAATCCTTTAAAATTGCTTAAAATTACTCTAAAAAATCAAAATTTCTTAAAATCTTTTTACAATCCTTTAAAATTCCTTAAAATACGTAAATATTTCTTAAAATTCTTGAAAGCCTCTTGAAATTCCTACAACTTCTACAATATCTTTTATAAATCATAAAAATTCTGTGAAATTCTTTAAAATTACACGAGAAAAATTTTAATTCTTTAAAATCACTTTAAAGTAATTAAAATTTCTTAAAATTCTTACATAAGCCTTTTAAAATCCTTTTAAATTCCACAAGAATATTTATAATCCCTTAAAGTTTCTTAAAATTCTTATAAGTTTCTTAAAATCCTTTGCCATTCCACAAAAAATTTTAAAATCATTGAAAATACGTAAAAAACTTTCAAAATTTTTGAAAACTTTTCAAAATTCCCTAAAATTTCACAAAATTTTTAGAAAATCATAAATATCTCGTGAAATCCTTTAAAATTTCTCAATTTTTTTTTAAGAATCATATAAATCTCGTGAAATCTTTTAAAAATAAAAAATAATTTTTGAAATTTTTTATTCCACGAGGAATATTTAAATTCCTTAAAAGCATTTCAAAATTGACAAAATTGCTTAAAATTTTTACAAGCTTCTTAAAATTCTTCAAAAACTCTTGAAATTCTATAAAATTTCAATCAAATCCCTTAAAATCACTTTAAAAAAAAATCAAAATTTCTTAAAATTCTTACAAGCCTTTTAAAATCCTTTAAAATTCCACAAGAATATTTATAATACTTAATATTTCTTAAAACTCTTCCAAGATTCTTGAAGTCCTTCATAATTCCATGAAAAATTTTTATATCCTTTAAAATACATAAATATCTAAAAATCTCTTCAAATTTCATGAAGTCCTTTAAAATTCCACTAAATATTATAAATATTATAAAAATCTCTTGTAATCTTTTCAAATTCCTAAAAACCTCTTAAAATCCTTTAACATTATTGAAAATGTCTTCCAATCATTAGAAACCTAGAGAATCTCACCTGGAAATTATTTATAATCCATCGAAATCTTTGGATATTTTCTAAAATTTGTTAAATAAATTACAAAAGTTGTAATACAACTAAAATAACATAGTTAACATAAATGTCAATTTCTATTTTCCCTGATAACTATTCGCATTTCCCTGACATTTCCCTGACTTCCCTGACATGTGGCCACCCTGTTAATGTATAAGATGAAATGGAAGACAGTTCTCTCAATCTGAAGTTACTAATGAAGTTACTAATGAAATAGTGTCGACTAAATAGTGCTTACTAAAGTGCATTAGTAAACGAATCGGCACTATTTCATAAGTAACTTCTTACTAATTCAGATTGATAAAGAGGAGTATAATAAGTACTATTCATTATTTCACAAATAAAAATAAAAATAAAAATAATTTACCAAAATTTTATATTTTCTTTTATAAATGTTCAAAATGATAATAAAAGCATTAATCAGTCAATAATATCAAAATAAACAATCATAATTGAAAAACAATTAGTTCTTTTCGTTTAAAAACGTTGCAAACGGCAGCTACATTATTTTTTCATCATGCGCGATTAATTATGCCATAATACAAAGGAGGAATTATCTCTTAAGCCGATATATGCTGGTAATTATTCCCTAGGAGGCATAAATGATGATATACTAAAGCCTTTTACGGTATAATTTGACGACATCATGGAACGGTACATGCATATAATCACACGAATTAAGTCGCGCTCCCAAATCGTATGTTGCGGATCGTTTAATAAGTTACAAGACCAAATAGGTACGTCAAATTTTCGATAAAGTACACCCGCGTCGTAAAAGCGTTTACACGAAACAAGTCATCGTAGCTGAAGCAGTTAAAGGGATTAGTTTAGAAGAGTGAGAACCGAGTATACACGTATAGTTCCAAGATCAGACGATCGACGAACGTCATTTTCCAGGATAAGATGTCCGAGAACTCAACCCCTCTCGTTCAAGGGTTGTGAAAATTTCACCATCGCAGTATCGGTTTTATGGGGTATGTGGTAAAACCAAAAAGCGCTTAAGTCCGTTCCACGAGGTGAACGTGCCAAAATGAGTGTTGCGAGAGTTAAAGGCAATGAAGTAAGTAAAGCTAACTGGGGACAAAAAGCGGTTACAATATCAACTTTTCCAAACTATATTAATATAAGGTCTACAAAAAATTTGATATACTCTTCGATCCAACGATTTAGGGTTTAGATTATGAAATCCTGTTTCTGCAAAAAAAGAGGGCTTATGGTTTTTAATGAAACTGCTAATTTTTGTCAAATATTTTGAAATCTCTTGAAATATTTAGAATTCTTTTGAAATTTCTGGATACATTCCACCTCGTTTTACAAAGTATTTGGTATATATTCGTGAGATTATCGCAGAACAGCTTCGTTCCAGACCAACGGGTTGCCACGCTCGTAAAAACTCCCGAGAAAGACATAAAAGTCCATAGAATGAAAAGGAACCAAGGCAAAAGGAGTAAAGGGATGCAAGAAATCAAGTCGCTTACAAACGTGTAATGTGGGACTGTTCTCGTTGATTAACCTTCCTTTGTAATTCAACCTCCCTCATTAAGTTTGACGCTCGTGGAACTTTTTCGCTGCTCAGTCTGCTCTGTCAATCTGAGAGCTTATGTCAACAACTGTCGTCTCTATTTTTCAATTTGCTAGTTACTATCCCACTTCTCTTTTCTCATTAAAAGTGAGCTCACTTTTTTTCCACAGAAATTGAATAAATCAAAGACAGATGAGATTTTAGAAGCTTTCATCTACAATCGGCACTTTTGTAAATCCGAATTTATGAACTCAGTTGAGAGTAGAAAGATGCAGGGCAAAAAGCCGGAGAATTTCGTGAAGCACGAGAGTAGACATGCCGGCAGCTAATATCGCGAGAAATACTGTTATTACTGGTAATATTTTGTGCAAACTTTCGCCCATGTTCGACTAAGCTCCAGAAGCAGGAGCTCCTCCGACGCTCGTCGCGGAGGATTTTAAACGATACCTCGCCTCGTATTTCACGTCAGCTCTTATTTAGTCTTTTTCTGGGGGGTGGAGAGTTCAAGGAGAAACTCATCGCCAACGGTCTTCATTGGGGCGACTTTACTCAAAGCAAATTATACTTCTATCTACGTGTAGGCACGTACTGAAAGTACCTTGCCAACTCAAACTGTTTCAGAACCTCGCTGACTCCAATTACAAGTGGAACTTGACAGAAAGTCAACAACTTTTATATGTCCAAACACGTTTCCAGTTGCAATTCTCAAAGAAATTCGAATTCCTGAAACGTGATTTAAACTTTTCAGTTAGCAATACTTTTACGCGTATGTCATGCATAATAATCAATGACAATGATTTCAGTAGAATTAAAAGTAAAAAGACAACTTTTACTCATTATAAATCTATTTTTGCAGTGATCTTGGAAATTTTTAAGTATATATTAAGAATCTAATCACAATTTATATAATTTAGGACTATAAAGTACTATATTATGCAAATCATGCTAATGTGATTGGTATCACTTAGCTTGCAAGAGAGCTTGTTGTGTATATCACGCGATGTGATGTTTTTGATAGAAATTTTTACTTGATTGCAAGGTACTTTATTCTCTTTGTTATTTTTCAGACCTTCACATGTTTATTCGCAAATATTTCTTTTAACACCATATTCAATCAACATAACAAATTAAAACTGAAACTAATAGGATGAAATAATGCAATTCATTTTTCTTAAAAACTTAAAACCTGTAGAAGGTTTGTAAATAAATGAGTATATATATGCTTTTGCATTGCATATAACAGATTTTTTGCATTCTTGGAGGCATGTAATGAAAATAAGTACGAAAGGGAACAATGAAAGTCGATGTTCTGGAAAAGAAGGTGTCTTCAAAGCAGCTTAGTTTAGCGACGGGCTTTCAAGCATCGCTAATCTCTTTACAGAGACCTCCTTGCTTTTTCACGAGACACATTGTGCAGAAAGATAATCCAATTTATTATCGTCTTCTGGCCTACTTGGGCTCTGCCTTCCAGGTTTACGTGTTATATAGTTTATAACAGCTTCAACCTCGGCTGGTTCGACCATGGAAATCGATAGTTCAAGGATGCCGTAGCAAATATATTCCGAATGAAAAATTGACAGTGGGTCGCGCAGAAACGACCGATCGATCACATCTGCAGTCGATTTCAAGAAAAAGTACCAGCGCGGAATGTCAATTCCTCGCATGTATGTAGCTTTAAATGTAATGCATATTTCCCTTTAAAAAGTCAATTCACTTTCAATTTTTGGATACAAAAATGTAAATACAAAACGTAAATGCGCTCCACGCGTGCATTTACGTTCTTTTTCAATATTATATAATTTATTATATTTTATTTCTATAATCTCTTAAAATCTATGTTAAACTTCGTGAAAATCTCTAAAAATTCCAAGAAACCTTTGAAAACCCGTGAAATTGCTTAAAATTCGTGAAAATCTCTTAAAATTTTAAGAAACTTCTTGAGATTCTTTTAAATTAAATGATAACAATTCAAATCCCTTTTCTATCCTTTAAAATCCATTAAAAGTATTAGAAATATCTTCAAATTCTATGAAATCTCTAAAAATTCCAGAAAAATTTTCAAACTCATAAATCTTCTGAAATCAACGTTAAAATTCATGAAAATCTCTAAAAATTCATAAAACCTTTTGAAATTTCATGACAAACTTTAGAATCTCTTTAAATCTTTTATATCCCTTAACAATATTACATAGAAATCTTATCAAATTCCATGAAATCGTTTAAAATTCTCACAAAAAAATCTCTCGAAATTACTTAAAATTATTAGAAATCTCATAAAATTTATTAAAATATCAGGATAATATTTCAAATTCCTTAAAACCTCATAAAACTATTACAAAGCTTTTAAAATCCCTTAAAATTTCACGAAATATCCTAAACTCCCATACAATTCTACAAAATCATTTTAATATCCTAAAAATCTCTTGAATTTTGTAAAAATCACTTAAAAATCGTTAAAAATGCACATAAAAACCTTCAAAATCATTAATCTCTTGAAATCCATGTTAAAATTAGCGAAAATCTCTAAAAATTTCTAGCAACCTCTGGAAATTTCTCAATTCTTATAAAATCTCTTAAAATCATTAAACATTTCATCAAATTCCATGAAATCTTTAAAAATATTACAAAATATTTTATAAACTAGAAATATTTTTTGAAAACTGTCAAAATTTGGCGAAAACCTTCGAAATCTTTGTAAATTCTACAAAATCTTTTAAAAACTATAAAAATCTTTTGAAATCACTCAATAAAATTCTTTGACAAGTTTTAAAATCCTTTAAATCACATAAAATATTTTAAAAGTCATAAAAATTCCTTGAAATCCGATTGGAATCTGATCAAAGTCCTGAAAATCTCTTAAAATTTCCAGAAACTTCTTGAAATTCTGTAAAATTCTACAATAAAAATTTAAAATCCCTTCATATCATTCAAAATCCATAAAGCTTTCATGGAAATCTTTTTAAATTATTAGAAATCTCAAAAAATTTAATGAAATCTGTAAAAATGCGATAAAGTCTTTTAAAAATTATTAGAATCTCTTAAATTCTCTTAAAATTCCTGGAAATTCCAGGATAATATTTAAAATCCCTTAAAAATCTCAGATATCTTTTTAAATCTCTTAAAATTTCCAGAAACTTCTTTAAATTCTTTAAAATTCAATGATAACAATTAAAATTCCTTTTATGTCCTTTAAAATCCATTAAAAGTATTAAAAATCTCATCAAATTTTATGAAATCCCTTAAGATTCCACAAAATCTTTTAAAAATTAGAAAAATCTCTTAAAGTCTTTGAAAATCATTAGAAATCTCATAAAAATCCATCAGATCCATAAAAATTTCACAATATCATTCAAAAATCAGAAAAATTTCTTGCAATTCTTTAAAATTATTAAAAATCTCATAAAATTTAACAAGATCCTTAAAAAATGCGACATCTTTTACAAATCATTAAAATCTCTTGAATTCTCTTAACATTTCTGGAAATTACATGATAAAATTTATAATCCCTTAAAATCCTTTAAGATTATCAGAAACTTTTCGAAATTTCGAAATTCTACGACAAGATTTAAAATCTCGGAAACCTTTTTAAATTCCTTAAAATTCCACAAAAATTTTTAAAATCATAAATCTTTTGAAATCCAGGTTAAAATTTATGAAAATCTCTAAAAATTCCTAGAAACGTCTTGAAATTCCTTAAAATTTAAAATCCCTGTAAATTATTTAAAATTTCGACAAATTCCATGAAATCCTTGTAAATTCCACAAAATCTTTTAAAAATCATAAAAATCTTTTGAAATTCCTCAATAAAATTCCCTATAAAGTTTTGAATTCCTTATTTAAATCCCACAAAATACATATTTTAAAAGTCACAAAAGTACCTTGAAGTCCAATTGAAATCTGATCAAAGTCGTGAAAAATTCTAAAAATTCCCAGAAACTTCTTGAAATCCATTAAAATTCTACAATAAACATTTAAAATACCTTCATATCATTCAAAATCCATTAAAAATATTAAAGATCTCATCAAATTCCATTAAAATCTTTAGAAATTCCATAGAATCTTTTAAAAATCAGAAAAGTCTATTGAAATCCCTTAAAATTATTAGAAATCTCAAAAAATTTAATAAAATCTGTAAAAATGCGATAGTCTTTTAAAAATTATTAAAATTTCTTAAATTCTCTTAAAATTCCTGGAAATTCCATGATAATATTTAAAATCCCTTAAAAATCTCAGATATATTTTTAAATCTCTTAAAATTTCCAGAAACTTCTTGAAATTCTTTAAAATTCAATGATAAGAATTAAAATTCCTTTTATGTCCTTCAGAATCCATTAAAGGTATTAGAAATCTCATCAAATTCTATAAAATCCCTTAAAATTCCACAAAATCTTCTAAAAATCATAAAAAGCTTTTGATATTCCTCAATAAAATTCCCTATAAAGTTTTAAATTCCTTATTTAAATCCCACAAAATACATATTTTAAAAGTCACAAAAGAACCTTGAAGTCGTGAAAAATTCTAAGAATTCCCAGAAACCTTTTGAAATTCTTTAAAATTCTACGATAACATTTAAAATCCCATTATCTCCCATGAAATCTTTAAAAATTCCTTTAAAATTTCTAGATTTTCAATGTATTTCGAGTTTAGACTCGTGACAAAATGATTATTAACGAAACCAAATTCAAAATTTCAAATTCAATTCACGCGGAATTTACGATTCGGCAAGTATCGATTGTCGAAAATCACTATCGATACTTACACGACGAATCAGGAGTGCGAAATAGGCGTTACGATATTTCGACTTCACGGAAAAAAGAAAATAGCTGAATTTACCATTTTAAATAGTCAACTTGCTCTCTGAAGGCATTTTTCCTGTAATTTAGTAAGTTTTACTATTTCAAATTGTAACTCTTACAATTCCAAGAAAAATGCATTCAGAGCGCAAATTGACTATTTTAAATGGTAAATTCAGCTATTTTATATTTTCCGTGTTCGACTCAATCATCTTTTTAGAATAGATTGAGCACTTTGTATTTAAATGAAGAATGTTTCCAAGCATAAATAATGTAGAAAATACGAAAAATATGTGAGTTTTCTAAAAAGATAAAACCTTGACAGTAAAAATAAAAATAAAACTAACAAAGGGTCTTATTTCAAAGAGGAAAATACGTAGAGATTTTATCTCACATTTTATCGTGACAGGATTGCTTGACCTACATGCGAATTGCAACCTGACAACATGGAAATTATAATCCCCCTGAGATCATATTTGTATAAGGAACTACTTTATCGGAAAATTTGCTGTATTAGTTTCAAATCTAAATTTGATGAGCTTGTCAGTTACGAATATATTAAATCTCCGGTTGTATTGATTGATAATATACAAGTATATTGAATAATGTATATCATAAAATTCATTGAACATTCATTAATTCAGTTACATGAGTCGATATAAAAATCAACTAACCATAAGAATTTAAGTTTCTATCTTCATTTACTTGGAATAATCTAAAAACGAAATTGTGAGACGCGAAGTAGAGTTTGGAAGAAACTCCTCGTTAGATTCACATTTAGATTAGGAAAAGCTTCCCCAGTAATGACCTAAGTTAAGTCATTTTTGCTCTCTCGCTTCCTTATGCAACTTAATATCTCAACTCCTGGCAATACAGTAAATGCTGGAGGCATTCGGCAAAATAAAATTATAGTTTCGTTAAAACGGACGCAGAAAAATGTATTGTTTTCCAAAGTTTAACATATTGCGTACTAAATTGAAAATGAAGTATTTGAAAGAAGATGATGAATTTTTTGAAGAAAGAAGATGAAAGATGCAAATTACATTTCTACAGATTTCGTCCCCAATTCGGTGAATTTCTCAAGCTGGTGTTGTCACTACAATTTATCACTTCCGATCGAGAGAGATCAGATCCATCAGTCTTTCCGGAACATCCCTTGGTGATGTCGCTTCTACCCTTCATCAGAATGACTGAGGTAGAGAAATTCGCGTATAAACACATATAAACGCCCTCTGGTCTCGACCTGCCACCCGCTTCACCAAAGTTATTTATGTTCTACACGTCGCAAAGTTCTGATGCGTAAAACATTGCTCGTAAAATATGACTAGGGTTCCGGAGCCTCTCACCTGACGGTCGCGTGGCTTACGATTGCTGTGTTATTCGCTAAAGAAACAAATTTTTAACTCTACTTTTTATTACTTTTTGCACCTACGACTTCTAAAAGTATGCCCTATACATGTATGCACTGTGCAGTTGGAATCAGATGTTTTTTATCACACAATTTGAATCTTCTCAAGTTAAAACAGTCCAAGACTCGAGGTTCTTTTATAGGGTAGAAATAATAGGTAACCCAAGATTTAAAGTTAATTTAAATGGAAGTACTTTTTCCATCTTTTTGAAAATCAAAAAGATGGAAAAAGATGGTTTTTCTCATGGTGTTGGCATATACTTAAGATATATGTAACAAGTATACAAATCATAAATAATGAATTGCTCTACATGAACATAAACTTCATGAAGTGATGTAATCTCTTCGTAATATGCAAATATGCGGATTCACATATCTACCGTTAATAAGGTTATAATTAATTGCTGCACAACTGACGTAGACAAATGATTATGTAATCGCGAGAACAATTACATAATTTGCGGTTATTCATGCATTTGAGCATTTCAATTAAGATGCAAGATGAGAGTATAATTTACAATTAGAGGGTTTCAATGAAGAATATATATTCAATTGTACTTTCGTAACATCTTGTCATATAAAGCTTTTCTTCAAAGTTACGGAAATTTTCGTATATTAATTAATTAATTGTACTTTTTATTATAACAGCTAAAGAATTTTAAGGGATTGTAGATTTTTTGAAATTTTGAATAATATTAAGAGGTTTCTAAGAAATTTAAGAGATTCCAATGAATTTTAAGCGATTTCGAAGATTTTCGTGAAATTTTAAGTGATTTGGAAAGGTTTTTGAGTGTTTTAAAAGATTTTAAAGGATTTTAAATCCTGTTGTGAAGTTTCGAGGAATTTTAAGACATTTCAAAAGGCTTCAAAGAATTTTAAGGGAGTTTAAGGAGTTTTAAATATTACAATGAAACTTCCTGGAATTTTAAAAGAAATCAATATATTTTTTAATAATTTTAAGGGATCTTCTGATTTTTAAAAGATTTTACAGAATTTTCAGGATTTCATGGAATGTAACGAAATTTCTAATAATTTTAATGGATTTTAAAGGACATAAAGAGACTTTAAATCTTATTGTAAAATTTAAAGCATTTCAAGAAGTTTCTGATGGGAATATTAAAAGGTTTTCATGAATTTAAAAAGATTTCAAGAGATTTTTATGAGTTTCAAAATATTTTATGAGGTTTAAAGGATTTTAAAGTTTCTCAGATAATTTTATTGAGAGATTTCAAAAGAATTTCTATACATGTATGATTTTTAAAAGCATTTGTAGAATTTAAAAGGATTTCGAAGGTTGTGGTACATTTTAAGGGATTTTATTAGATATATATTTTAAGGGATTTTATATTGTTCCAATTATTACAAAATTTTGTAGCATTTTTAAGGATTTCATGAAATTTGATAAGATTTCCAAGGATTTTAAGAGATTCTAAATGTTAAGAAATTCCGAGAGTTTTCTTAAATAAATTTTTCGAGATTTTTCTTAATTTTAGAGATTTGACATAGATTTCAAGAGATTTGCGATTTTATTGATTTTTGTGGGATTTCAAGAGGTTTTTAGGAGTTTAAAGAAATCTTTACGAATTTTAAACAATTTCGAAGGTTTTCATGAAATTTTAAGTAATTTGAAAAGGTTTCTCAGTGTTTTAAGAGAATTAAAGGGATTTTAAATCTTATATGAAGTTTCGAGGAATTTTAAGAGATTTCAAAGGGTTTCAGAGTATTTTAAGGAACTTTAAGAAATTGTTATAATTTTCAGGAATTTTAAAAGAAGTCAAGAGATTTTTATAATTTTCAAAATATTTTATGGAATTTTAAAGAATTTTGTGAAATTTTATGAGATTTCTAACAATTTTAAGGTATTTTATGATTTTTAGAAGATTTTATAGAATTTTAAGGATTTCATTTCATTTCTAATAATTTTATTAGATTTTAAAGGACGTCAAGGAACTTTAACTGTTATCGTATAATTTAAAGAATATGTTAAACAGTTTTTAAGAATTTTAACAAGTTTTTACAAATTTAAAAAGATTTCAAGAGAGTTCTATGAGTTTTAGAGTATTTTATGGGATTTAAAGAATTTTAAAGTTGTCAGGTAATTTTATTGATTTTTCTAATTTTTAAAAGATTTTGTAGAATTTTTAAGGATTTTATGGAATTTGATAAGATTTCTATAGAGTTTTAAGAAATCTTAACGAATTTTAAAGTATTTCGAAGGTTTTTCTGAAATTTTTTTGCGCCATTAGTTTGTTTTTCTTCTTTCAACTTCAAGTCATTCAAAAGCCAATCAGGTTTGCAACAACAATGTATGCGAGATTTTCGAGACATTTCGTGACACCACTTTTTTAAGATAGGATATTAATACGAACATACCACTTTTTCTTCCATGCTCTTACACTTTAAAACTTTTGAAATGAAAGCTTTATAATTTGTCATTTGTGAAATTAAATTAAATGGCGTCACAAAGAACTGAATGGCTGGAGTGTGAATCGGTTTTGTGCTCAGAAGAGGCTAATTGGAAACAATGGTAACGACCAAACGAGAATTTCAGCAGACAATTCAAGCGTTAAATCCGAAGTATCATCCAGAATTGTACTCGAAATTTAATTTATAACAAAGACAGCTTAGGTATAGATATAATTGAAATCAATAGTATTTCTTCATTACAAATAAAAATTCTACTCTAAAGTAATATACTTATGTACAAATTGAAAAAAAAAAAAAAAAAAAAACGGAAGAAATGGATCTTTTAAGGTCGATAGACGGATATACCCTTGTTTTTTTTTTCTTTTTTTTTTAAACCAGAATCTACGACTGTTGAGGGAAATCTCCCTCACGCGTTTTCGCTACTCTTATTGAGGCCCTTTCGACAGAAAATGTGTCCGAGAAACTAAAGACGCGGAAAGGTGAAAGAAAAAGGGAGGAAAACGAGAGTAGAAAAGAAAAGAGGGTTAGAAAAGAGAAAAATTGCGTGGGAGTGAAGATGTTTCAACCTTACTTACACATTTTTACACTCCTGTGGGAAATTTAAGCATCTTATAGAATAGTAGTATCCGCAATTACAACTTATTATATTATATTATATTATATTTTTATTACTCTATTCTCATTTTCTATAACTCTATAATTCTCTTTTTAGAAGTTAACAAAACTATAAAATTTGTAATATTTTTTTTTTAATTTAGTAACTTTTCAATTTGTAAGCCACTGATAAATGATGACTGAAAACTAGTTTCAAAATAAGAGAGCTCGAAAGATAATAATATCAACCATTACATAAGTTTATGAATTTGTTTTCTATGTCTTTCAAGAGACAAGCCATGTCTACTCATAAGTAGTATATGTAGGGATATGGTCAGGCATAACAAGGGATCATGTTATAGGTTGGTAAGCTATATAAAAATTTGTATATGGAAGCATTCCCGTAACAAATAAAGAGGATATGATGTGAAAGGTTACAGGAAAGTGCGAATATATCATATTTAATGTTTCCTGGGATTGTATCTTGAGATCCTATAATAGAACCATTTAGAAAATGGTATGTGAAGACTTCCTATAATATTCACTAAGCACGTTATCAGTGTCAAATAAATCGTGATGGGGAGCAAAGCTTTTATACAAACGATATAGAATCGTTCTTTTTTACAGTAAGGGGTATTAGAGAACAAATTGCTCCTTATTTCCAGAGGTAAAGGAAAAAGCTTACCATTACATATGAATATCATCTTACGGAAAATCAAGTGTAGACAATAAAGTAAAAAATAGAGGAGAAAATTTCAATAAACGAACATCAGGAATTTTTCAAGAACCGTGACATGGAAGTAATGAAGAGCATTTTCCGGGGCGAAAGCTTCCGGTCGATGCACAAAAGACCAGAGAAACAAGTACTCGCGACGCGGGCGCAGTACTAGAAGCAAAGTTTAAGCAGCGTTCGCCTTTTTGCACTACGCCTGCGAAAAGCGAGAAAAGCTCTTGTTAGAAAATTTAAAGTAACTCGAGGCACAATGTGCGGATCTGAGTTCGTTATGCTTTAAACGAAATATATAGAAGCCTGCAGACTTCTGCATATTATACTGCAACACAGTAAGAAAACTTTTGGCAGATCTTCGTCGAGGTGTGAAATCTTATGCAACGTTCGCTGAGTTTGTTTTAAAATGGGTCGGTGTTAACGGAACTACTCTAGCTTAAAGACCGAAATTCTATATTGAAATGAGCCAAATTAGAAGAGAAATAAAATATTGCTACTCTTGAATTTCCCTCAGGGTGGCCACAAGATTCAATTTTTTTATTTCCCTGACATTTCCCTGCCTTTTCCCTGACTATCAGACAAATTTTCCTGACAGAAAAGTATTAAAAATGCGAAGAAATTTTCAGTAAAAATACTATTGAAATTTTTCAAAAATTTCGTATAATATCACTTTAAATCTTTTGAAATTCAAAATCACTTCACAACACTTGAAATTCGTAAAAGTCTCTCAAATTTATGACAACCTTGGAAATCTCTTAAAATTCCTTGAAACATTTTAAAATTCGAGAAAACCTTTAAATTTTCACTAACTGATTTAAAATTCTTCAAAATCATTTAAAATCCTTTAGATTCCTCAACAAACTTCAAAATCTTTTCAAATTCCTAAAAATCTCTTAAAACCTACAAGCTTTCAAAATTCCACAAAATTTTTTGGAAATCTCTTGAAATACTTCAAAATATCACGAGGAACTTTAATATTTCTTACAATGCGTCAAAATCTCTTAAAATTATTGGAAACTTATTAAAATCACTTAAAATTCACTGAAATCTTTTGAAATTCCCAGAAACATATTTACATTCCTTAAAATTTCACTATAAGTTTTAAAATCCTGTAAAATGTCATAAATTCTTTACAAATATATTAAAATTCCATGAAATCCATTACAGTTTCACAAAATCTCTTATACGAATCATAAAAATCTTGTGAAATCCTTTAAAATTTAATAAGGAACTTTGAAATTCCCTAAAATACATTAAAATCTCAAAATAAAAATTCTTGAAAACAAAAGCCTCACACAATCCTTTAAAAAGAAAAAATAATTTTTGAAATTTGTTTTAATTCCACGAGGAATATTCAATATCTTTAAAATTATTTTAAATAAAGATCTTCAATAAACTTCCTTAAAATCACTGTTAAAAAATCAAAATTTCTTAAAACTTTTTAAAATTCCACGAGAATATTTAATAATCCCTTAAAATTTCTTTAAAATTTTCCAAATTTCTTAAAATCCTTCATAATTCCATGAAAAACTGTTAAATTCTGTAAAATACATAAAAATCTCTTAAAATTTTGTAAAATTTCAAAAAATCGTTTAAAAATCATAAAAATCTCATGAAATCCTTTAAAATTCCACGAAGAACATTAAAATCTCTTAAAATTACTTTCAAGAATCAAAATTTCTTAAAATTTTTAAAAGCTTTTTAATTCCATTTAAATTCCACGAGAATATTTACAATTTCTTAAAATCTCTTTAAATTCTTACAAATTTTTAAAATTCCACGAAAAACTTTTAAGTTCCTTAAAATACTTTTATGATTTTTGAAAACTGTTTAAAATTCCACAAAATCTTTAGAAAATCATACAAATCTCGTGAAATCTTTAAAAATTTCTCAAGGAACTTTAAAATTCCTTAAAATTCTTTGAATTCCCTGAACTTCCTTAAAAATCTCTTAAAATTTCATGAAGTATTTTTGAAGTTCATCTAAATCCTTCGAAATACTTTAAATTCCAAGAAAAACTTCAAAATATTTTTAAATTCCTAAAAATCTCTCTTAAAATTTCCTGTAATCCTTCAAAATTCCATAAAAAATGTCAAAATCTCGTGAAATATTTTTAAATTCCACGAGGAATTTTAAAATCTCTTAAAATGCGTCAACATCTCTTAAAATTATTTAAAACTTATTGAAATCTCTTAAAATTCGCTGAAATCTTTTGAAATTCCTAGAAACCTATTTACATTCCTTAAAATTTCACTATAATTTTTAAAATCCTATAAAATGTCATAAATTCTTTAAAATCTACTAAAATTCCATGAAATCCTTTACATTTTCACAAAATCTCTTACGAATCATAAAAATCTTGTGAAATCCTTTAAAATTCAATAAGGAACTTTGAAATTCCCTGAAATACATTAAAATCTCTAAATAAAAATTCTTGGAAACAAAAACCTCACAAAATCGTTTAAAAATAAAAGATAATTTTTTTAATTTGTTTTAATTTCACGAGGAATATTTAATATCTTTAAAATCATTTTAAAAAAGTCAAAATTTCTTTAAATTTTTACAAGCTTCTTAAAATTCTTTATATTTCCACGAAAATATTTATAATTACTTAAAATTTCTTCCAAGTTTCTTAAAATCCTTTATAATTCCATGAAAAACTTTTAAATTGTTTAAAATACTTAAAACTCCCTTAAAATTTTATAAAATCCCACAAAACCTTTTTAGAATCATAAAAATCTCATGAAATCCTTTAAAATTCCATGAGGATCATTAAAATCCTTTAAAATTACTTTAAAAAATCAAAATTTCTTAAAATTCTTACAAGCTTTTTAAAATCTTTTAAACTTCTATCTTTTAAACTTTTTACTTCCTTTAAAATTCCTTAAAATTTCGTGAAGTCTTTTAAAATTCCACTAAATTTTTTTAATATTATACAAACCTCTTGAAATCATTCGAAACCCAAAGAATCTCAAAGAATGCTTGAAATTCTTTATAATCCTTCGAAATCCTTGTAAAGTTTCTAAAATCTATTAAATAAATTATAACATCTATATAAACAATACGACAAAAATAACATAATTAGCATGAATGTCAATTGATATTTTCCCTGACAACTAATCGCTTTTCCCTAATATTTCCCTGACTTCCCTGAAATGTGGCCACCCTGGACCCTTGATTTGTTTTATGCGTAAAGTATTGATATTATGTATTCCATAACTTTGATATTAAGTATTATGTATAATTTTATGTATGCAAAATCTATTAGAATTAGCATTAGAAACGCTATTTCGATTCTGTTTTTTCTTAAAATTTACCTTTAGATGAAAATTTGTTCTTACCACCAAAGTGAAGAGGGGGATTTTAAGAGGCACAAGAGACACTTACCTGAAATATAAAAGGAAAATTTCTATTAGAATAAAAAATAAAATTGTTATGTAAAAATATTAATTAATAAACAGTATATGTTTATAGATCGAGAGTTTTTAAAAGGAGTACTTAACCGTCTCACAGAGCAACTTCGTACATGTGGGGTAAATTCGAATTAATTAAGGCTTTAGCTGACTCTATGTGTATATTCTAATTAGTGTCCTTTTGAGTAATTAAAATTATCAATTTAGAAGTCTCCGAATTTAACACGCATATCCGAAGCTGCCCCGTTTGTCGATAATATTTAGACAATAAAAACGCAACTTAATGAAGTCAAGTTCAAAAATTTATCATCCATTATACCAATTATCTATTAAACTATCTGTTATCGGATTCAAAATTGGTCGGATGGTAGAAGGCAAGTTTGGAAAACTTTTCCTGCCGATTCAGTGTGAAGAACCAACCGAATCGTGGTAGTAACTTTGCAGACGGGAAACCTGCGGGCTTCTATACGTAAAACTTTCTTTATTGTTAAGGAAACTAGCGGAATCTATTGAGAGGGAGAAAGAGGGAAATCACGAAACTCGTTTTCTGAAAGCTTTCGGGGTACTTTTTCCAAATTTAGAAAAGTCGTTTCTGCATTTGCATCAATTGCAGTAAATTCAGAGAAATTGTTCATCAACTGCGTTGAAAAATAACTTTGTCAGAAAAATATTTCAAATTTTATTAACTTAATTATCGAATGTTTATGACTACCACTCCCTAAATTTGAAACAGTAAAAACTCACTGATTCACAGTAAAAGTGGAAGCCTAGAGACTGTCGGAAACAGTGAAAACAAATTTCACTGTTCCGACAGTAAGTATTACAGTTTTATCAGTACACTTCACTGACAAAACAGTAAAAAGTAACTTTAATAAACAGTAATACTTACTGGCACACAGTTACTTTTTACTGTTT
>CAJFCO010000177.1:1815109-1827930 GCA_904066015.1 Synergus gifuensis | reverse complement strand
GAGGAAGCAAATAATATTTGCTTACAGGAAGCAAAGTGCTCATTGAATGAGCACAAAAGTTGATACAACTTCACAGCTAGTTTATTATTGGATAGGGAATTCAGGATTGTATTTTGTACATACTTCAAGCTGCTTCTTGAGGAGGTTAATAGAGAACGCCTTACATAATTCATATAATAAAGTAAAGGAAGGTACGCCAGTTTCAGGAAGAGAGACACTTCCTTTGCAAAATCTGTTCTCTCCATGCTTCGCGCTTTCCCGACTCTCAAGAACTCTTGAAAGAAGTATTTAATATACACGTATGTTAACTGTGCACCAGGTGGCATTGCGTGAATGAAGAAAACATTTGGACAAAAACTTGCTTTACTTATAAAAAAAAAAAAAAAAAAAAAAAAACGGCGTTTGGAGCAGTAAATTGGGAAATAAGTGATTATTTACAATTATATACATATTCAAAGGCGAAATTAAAACTGAGGAGTCTATCACATAACAGGTTGGTGTAGTAACCATAAAATTCGTAAATTGCGAACCTGCGGTGGACTTCCCTAGAATTACAATAACCGCCCAAACCACGAATGAGTCTCCGTACCACAATTACGTCCTGCATTTGCTACCGCCGCAATCCACCCGTTACTGTACATATTTCCCCACATATTTATAAAACATATCTTTTCTCAAAACGTTTCGTTTCTGTATTACAAAAGAAATTTTATTCTAAATAATCACCTTTATAAACTACTCAAATTAATAAATTTTCTACTACGAGCTTCAATAAAATTAACATAAGTATACTTTTATTATCTTGACACTTTATCTCTTAGGCATTTTTGAATATATTATGCTTCAAAGTTAACTCTTTCAACAAATGGATTATTGTAAAAGTGACGAGGCTTCGAATATCGATTTCGAGTCATGAGGTTTGAGAAGAACTTGCCGGAAGACGAAGAGAGGTGACGAGAGACAACTATAAAAAACTGAGGCATTTTGCGTGGGCTTCAGATAATACCCTTTAGCCTTTATCCAACGGTTAGATCGAAAAAAGAAGTGATAGAGGGACCGAGAAGGAAAGATTTATAAAACAAGTAAAGTGGAGGAGCGACATATTGCTGCACACGGCATGTATTATGTATGAGAAGGCTGAACCGTCTGTTGGGAGGTTTATTAATTCAAAAAATTGTTCGTTTACGTTTTACGGAGGTAAAAAATTGCAAGACAAATAAAAATTGCAAATACTTTCAAGAATTCAACTAGTAATTAACGCAGGCTAACATTTGCTCAAGCAATATTCTCAAGTGATCAGAATTGCTCTCTGGAAAAGCAATTTCCTTTCTTTATATACTCGTAATTGTTCCACATTTTTAATTACTTCAGAGATATTAATGATTTATGTTATAGAATAATTGTCAAAATCTACATTTTATTCAGATTCCACATAAACATAAAAGTCCCGTTTTAATTTGAGCAAAAAAGAGCTATTGAAAATGCTTAAATTGAAAAACTTTTTCATAAAGTTTTATATAAGTGGTGTCTAGAGTCTGTACTATGCTTGGAAAAAAAGATGTTTTTTACTGAAGCACCTCGTTAAAAAAAATGTCTGCTTCAAGGCACAAATATGTCACAGCAAAATTATAGCTTTTTTCCTGAATTTATGGGCACTTTCGGTCTTATACGCAGAACATGATGAGTTTTGAAACTTGTTAAGCTTTCTCATGCAAAATGTAAAATGTAACTGCAAAACTAGATACATGGTTTATTAATTTTACAGACACAAGAACGAACGCGCGCTCCGCGCGCGCATTTACTTTCTTTTTCAATATTATATAATTTATTGTATTTTATTTATCTAATCTATTAAAATCTATGTTAAACTTCGTAAAAATCTCTAAACATTCCAAGAAAACTTTGAAAACCCGTGAAATTGCTTAAAATTCGTGAAAATCTCTTAAAATTTTCAGAAACTTCTTGAGATTCTTTTAAATTCAATGATAACAATTCTAATCCCTTTTATATCCTTTAAGATCCATTAAAAGTATTAGAAATATCTTCAAATTCCATGAAATCTCTAAAAATTCCAGAAAAATTTTCAAACTCATAAATCTTCTGAAATCAACGTTAAAATTCATGAAAATCTCTAAAAATTCATAAAACCTTTTGAAATTTCATGACAAACTTTAAAATCTCTTATAATTCCCGGAAAAATTCTTGAAATTTTAAGGTAACATTTAAAATCTCTTTATATCTTTTATATCCCTTAAAAACATTACATAGAATTCTTATCAAATTCCATAAAATCCTTTAAAATTCTCACAAAATCATTTAAATATCAGAAAAATCTCTCGAAATCACTTAAAATTATTATAAATCTCATAAAATTCCTTCAAATTTCGGGATAATATTTAAAATTCATTAAAACCTCATAAAACTCGTACAAAGCTTTTAAAATCCCATAAAATTTCACGAAATATCCTAAAATGCCACACTGTTAGAAATATATTGAAAATTCAACCATTTTTCATTTACTGTGATTGAAAGATCAACAATTTGGTTGAAAATTCAATTACTTCTGATTGAAAATTCGACTATTTTGTTGAATATTCAACTATTTGGTTGAGAAATCAACTATATTTTATTTAAAATTCATTCAGCTACGGTAATTGAATAAAAATTCAACTAAAGTAATTGAAGTTTTTTTAACAGTGCATACAATTCTGCAAAATCGTTTTAATATCCTAAAAATCTCTTGAATTTCGTAAAAATCACTTAAAAATCGTTAAAAATGAACATAAAAACCTTCAAAATAATTAATCTCTTGAAATCCATGTTAAAATTAGTGCAAATCTCTAAACATTTCCAACAACCTCTGGAAATTTCTCAACTCTTAAAATCTCTTAAAATCATTAAAGATTTCATCAAATTCCATGATATCCTTAGAAATATTACAAAATCTTTTATAAATTAGAAATATTTTTTGAAAACCCTTAAAATTTGACGAAAACCTTCGAAATCTTTGTAAATTCTAAAAAATCTTTAAAAAACTATAAAAATCTTTTGAAATCACTCAATAAAATTTAATAAATAAAATGTTTTAAAAGTCATAAAAATCTCTTGAAATCCGATTGGAATCTGATCAAAGTTTTGAAAATCGCTTAAAATTTCCAGAAACTTCTTGAAATTCTTTAAAATTCTACAATAAACATTTAAAATCCCTTCATATCATTCAAAATCCATTAAAAGTATTAAAGATCTCATTAAATTCCATGAAAATCTTTAGAAATTCCATAGAATCTTTTAAAAATTAGAAAAGTCTATTGAAATCCTTTAAAATTATTAGAAATCTCAAAAAATTTAATAAAATCTGTAAAATGCGATAAAGTCTTTTAAAAATTATTAAAATCTCTTGAATTCTCTTAAAATTCCTGGAAATTCCATGATAATATTTAAAATCCCTTAAAAATCTCAGATATATTTTTAAATCTCTTAAAATTTCCAAAAACTTCTTGAAATTCTTTAAAATTCAATGATAACAATTAAAATTCCTTTTCTGTTCTTTAAAATCCATTAAAGGTATTAGAAATCTCATCAAATTCTATAAAATCCCTTAAAATTCCACAAAATCTTTTAAAAATTAGAAAAATCTCTTGAAGTCTTTTAAAATTACTCTCTAAACTTGAATCAGTGAAATTTCACTGGTTACCAGTCAAATTCCACTGATTTTCAGTGACTCTTTTCTCACGATTTTAATTAGTGAAAAATCTACTGAAAATCAGTGAAAATTCACTGAAACTTTTAGTAGTTTAGTGAGGATTGACTGATTCAATTTTAGAGAGTATTATAAATCTCATAAAAATCCATCAGATCCATAAAAGTTTCATAATATCATTCAAAAATCAGAAAAATTTCTTGAAATCCTTTAAAATTATTAAAAATCTCATAAAATTTAACAAAATCCTTAAAAATGCGATATCTTTTACAAATCATTAAAATCTCTTGAATTCTCTTAACATTTCTGGAAATTACATGATAAAATTTATAATCCCTTAAAATCCTTTAAGATTATCAGAAACTTTTCGAAATTTCGAAATTCTACGACAGGATTTAAAATCTCGAAAACCTTTTTAAATCCCTTAAAATTCCAAAAAAAATTTCAAAATCATAAATCTTTTGAAACCCACGTTAAAATTCATGAAAATCTCTAAAAATTCCTAGAAACGTCTTGAAATTCTTTAAAATTTAAAATTCCCATAAATCATTAAAAACTTCGTCAAATTCCATGAAATCCTTGTAAATTCCACTAAATCTTTTAAAAATCATAAAAAACTTTTGAAATTCCTCAATAAAATTCCCTATAAAGTTTTAAATTCCTTATTCAAATCTCACAAAATACATATTATAAAAGTCACAAAAGTACCTTGAAGTCCGATTGAAATCTGATCAAAGTCGTGAAAAATTCTAAAAATTCCCAGAAACTTCTTGAAATTCTTTAAAACTCCACGATAACATTTAAAATCCCATTATCTCCCATGAAATCTTTAAAAATTCCATAAAATTCCCTTAAAATTCCTTGATTTTCAATGTATTTCGAGTTTAGACTCGTGACAAAATGATTATTAACGAAACCAAATTCAAAATTTTAAATTCAATTCACGCGGAATTTACGATTCGGCAAGTATCGATTGAATCAGGAGTGCGGAATAGGCGTTACGATATTTCGACTTCGACTCAATCATCTTTTTAGAATAGATAGATATCTTATTTAGGTCCTTCAATTCTAGTTATTATACATCAATCACCTTCTTGATATAGTAAATATCGTACATAATCAATTACAATTCATTGAATCAGATCATATCCATCACTAAGTATTCTTGGTGTGAATTTTGTTTTTTGAATACTTCAAAGGAATCCCAAGTTCAAGACCCTTCCACCTTGAATCGCTTCATCGAATACACCATATCACTTTTCCTTTCAGACGACGTTGAAAGGACGCTTGAAAAACGAGTCCACGTGGGGAAGAGCCTCGAGCGATCACATATATTCGATTTGTCCTTTCACCTCCGACCTCTTTTGCGAGGAGACCCCGTGTGGAAATTGCCTTATTTAGCCTTATTTTAAAAAAGGCTCGGACCAGGTCCGGATCAGGCTGCCTGATTGTCAAATTTATGTAACGGCCCTGATCAGGTCCGTTTACGGCCCGGATAGGCTCCCCTTATTATTAAGTAAGGCAGCCTAAATTATACCGTAAGTAAGGTAAACGTACGGCCCTGATAGGATACGGATAAAAATGTATTGAAGATCAGGCGTACAACAACACAAGTATAGTGCAAACTTTAGAAGATTTTAAATTAAATAATTTATTATTTATAATTAAAATATATTTTTTTGACTAAATAGTATTTTAAATTATTTAATTAAAAGTGTTTTATGAAATAGAATTTTGCTAGTCCTATTATATCAATCATTACTACAATATACTTTTCATCAATACTTTTACTTTCTGTAAAAGTGAACACTAAAAATATAGGAATATATTTTATTTTTTTTAACTCAAATGCATTTTTTGATTAAATTATCTCGAAAAAATTTAATCTTTGTGTGTGAATGAGTATACCGTGGAAAAATGTGGGACCACCATCTCGAGAGCTTAGGGTAATGGTTAGGTAGCTGGACTCGTGTCCCGTAGGTCGTGCGTTCGATTCCCCTCCGCGTTGCGTGCGAAATTTTATTTGTTATAAAAGCGTTAAAATTTACAAATACCGATTATTTATAAGTATACGCATAATATCTCTACGTATAAATCATGTTCTTAATTAATAACATTTATTTTTATTTTTTATTGTAACTTCTAAGTGTAATAGGCCAATAAGGATCAGTGAAGGCGGCCAAGAACAACAACAAAATGTGTATGCGAGATTTTCGAAACATTTCGTTATCAGGGAATGCTTTGAAAAAAGTGGGGCACTAAATTTTTATTTGCTTTTTTTATTGAAGCGCGTAATTTATTATATAATAAAAAAATAATAATTTACGGAATTTGATAGGAATTAAATACGGCCCGGAAAAGAGCCTTACGTATTTTAAAGGCTGAGGTAAGGTTAGGATACGGACCGTCTAAGGTTGGCAACATACGGTCCTTTTACCATTGAGCGTTACAGAACACTATATGGGCCTGATAGGATTGACGGTTCCGGACCTTAAGTAAAATAAGGCAACCTTATCAGGACCTGGTAGTGCCCGGATTTAAATTTCTACACGGGACTCTTATGTGAACAGTAAACACTGAACACCATCATTCGCTATATTTCCGAGGGGCAGATAAAGGACAAACCCTTTACTTCTTGTGATGTGGCAGGTCGTTACGACTCGGTAGTTCGAAAGGATGCTGTCGAACGTTGAATGCGTGGAAACGGGGATAAGGACCATGATGTGAAACCGATAATGTCGCACCAAGCATTACGCCGGAGGCGTAGTGTCAAAACTCTCTCAGTTATGCCGTCGTCAATATGTATTAGATTTTTATTCCAATGTAGATTCCAATGTATTGCTATTGAAAAGGGGCGTAAATAGAATCCGGAAATTCTACTCTGCAGAACCAAGTGAATTGCTTACAGTTTCAAAAAGGTCAGAGCAAATAAACAATTAGTCATGGAGACATTCATTCCAAACATATGTGTATAGGTTTTTAACCTATGTTGATACCTCAATATAATATGTAAATTGAGTTGCTTTTTTGCAGAGAGATTTAAACTTGCTAACGATGCAATCTGAACTTTTGACCTCTGTTTCGAATCTTCTTCTGCAAATCAGAAAATGAACATTTCGACGAAATGAATGTAACGTTTGGTGTATACACTCTTGCCAATAGAGTGAGGGCGACGACCGAAGTTTGGGTACATTGGGGTACGAGTAGATGACGAACGTGAGGCAGAATGTCGCGTCGGGAGACCGGAAGTAATGTGTTTCTCGGACAAATTGAACAAATCGCGTGTAGTGGCGCAACAATTAGCTAATGCATCGAGACGTGTGGCTGCCGATACTGACTTTACGAGCTTCACCCTCCCGAGGAAATTCGAGTTTTCCAATAGAGTTTGAGCCCTCCCACCCCCTGAACTCCCCAATAATTGCAGACCATAAAGCGTGATCTCCCCATCCCCTAAAAAAAGTAAAGAGAGCAGTTGAAAAGTGACAGAAAGCTTCCACCCCTTGTGTTGGCTCGTCTCCAGTTTCGCAGTGCACGGGCCCGGAAAATTCTCATTTTTGCAGCTCGTTTTTTCGTCGCTGCCTTCACGAGAAAATCGAGCCGCTCATACGGACGACAGGAAGTTTTATTAGTACGCGTCGGATATATCTCGTGACGACAGATTGTCAGGACGGAAGTTTCAACAATCCTAATAAAAATCGCGCGTATTTTTATTGCAATTTAGTACATCTGAGAGAGATAAGCATTCAGAGAGAATATATTTTTATTTTTCATGATGGAAGTGTAATTGCTATTCGTTAAATGCAGAGCTGTTTGTTATAATAATATATTACCTAATTCTGATGCTATCATCTTCGACATTCATCAATGTGATACATTTTATCAACAAGGGAAACTATGTCACTGAATGTGTGTGTGTGTGTTATAGACCCGCAAGTGTAATTCTTGGGTTATTCGTTTATGTGGGTATGAATACGGAAGTATATGAACTACGGTAGTCACAACCTCCGTATTTGGAATTGCGACAGGGTCATATTTCGTGTGGCTTCAGCTATATCTTTGGAGGCGGGAGGATGAGTCTTCACATGCATGTAAGCGGCTCTTGCGGCTTCGCTCGACGCAGTCTAGGAATGTCCCGTTGTCCGTTCGTGGTTCTGCACCTAAATCCTATCCGCTCCATTAATTATGGCAAACTGAAACATAACCAGGGTGGCCACATGTCAGGGAAGTCAGGGAAGTCAGGGAAATGTCAGGGAAAAAAAAGTTTGTCAGGGAAGTCAGAGAAATGTGAGTAGTTATCAGGGAAAATAGAAATTGACATTTATGTTAACTATGTTATTTTCGTTGTATTACAACTTTTGTAATTTATTTACCAAATTTTAGAAAATATCCAAATATTTCGATGGATTATAAATAATTTTCAGGTGAGATTTTCTAGGTTTCTAATGATTGCAAGACATTTTCAATAATTTTAAAGGATTTTAAGAGGTTTTTAGGAATTTGAAGCGATTACAAGAGATTTGTGTAACATTTAAAATATTTAGTGGAAGTTTAAAGGACTTCATGAAATTTGAAAGAGTTTTAAGAAATTTTAAGTATTATAAATATTCTTGTGGAATTTTAAAGGATTTCATGAGATTTATATGATTCGTAAAAGAAAATTTGAGAAATTTTAAAGGACTTCACGAGATATTTATGATTTTCTACAGATTTTGTGAAATTTTAGGGAATTATGAAAAGTTTTCAAAAATTTTGAAAGTTTTTTACGTATTTTAAGGGATTTAAAAATTTTTCGTGGAATTATAAAGGATTTTAAGAAACTTGTAAGAATTTTAAGAAATTTTAAGGGATTATAAATATTCTCGTGGAATTTAAAAGGATTTTAAAAGGCATATGTAAGAATTTTAAGAAATTTTAATTATTTTAAAGTGATTTTAAAGAATTTAAAGTTTTCTCATGGAATTTTAAAGAATTTCACAGAATTTTTATGATTTATAAAAGATTTTGTAGCAGTTGAAGGAATTTCAAGAGGCTTTCAAGAATTTTAAGAAATATTTTCGTATTTTAAGGAATTTTAAAGGATTCTAAAAAGATTGTAAGAAATTTTGATTTTATAGAGTAATTTTAAGCAATTTTAAAGGATTTCACGAGATTTTTATGATTTTCTAAAGATGTTGTGAAAATTTGGTGAAATTTGAAGTTTTCAAAAATTTTGAAAGTTTTTTACCTATTTTAAGGGATTTAAAATTTTTTCGTGGAATTATAAAGGATTTTAAGAAACTTGTAAGAATTTAAAGATATTTTAAGGAATTATAAATATTGTCGTGGAATTTAAAAGGATTTTAAAAGGCATATGTAAGAATTTTAAGAAATTTTAATTATTTTAAAGTGATTTTAAAGAGTTTAAAGTTTTCTCATGGAATTTTAAAGAATTTCACAGAATTTTTATGATTTATAAAAGATTTTGTAGCAGTTGAAGGAATTTCAAGAGGATTTCAAGAATTTTAAGAAATATTTTCGTATTTTAAGGAATTTTAAAGGATTCTAAAAAGATTGTAAGAAATTTTGATTTTTTAGAGTAATTTTAAGCAATTTTAAAGGATTTCACGAGATTTTTATGATTTTCTAAAGATGTTGTGAAAATTTGGTGAATTTTGAAAAGTTTTCAAAAATTTTGAGTTTTTTACGTATTTTAAGGGATTTAAAAATTTTTCGTGGAATGGTAAAGGATTTTAAGAAACTTGTAAAAATTTTAAGAGATTTTAAGGAATTATAAATATTCTCGTGGAATTTTAAAGGATTTTAAAAAGCTTGTAAAAATTGTAAGTAATTTTGACATTTTACAAATTATTTTAAGAAATTTTAATAGTCCTCATAGAATTAAAAAAAATTTCAAGTCATTTTTGATTTTTAAAAGATTTTGTGAGATTTTTTATTTCAAGAGTTTTTTTTAGACATTTTAATGCACTTTAGGGAATTTTAAAGAATTTCACGAGATTTTTATGATTTTTAAACGATTTTCTAAAATAATTGTAAACGATTTCATGGAATTTTAAATATTTTATAGTGGAATTTTAAGATATTTAAAGATTTTTTTAGGAATTTCAAAATATTTCAGCGAAGTTTCAAGGATTTCAATAGGTTTCCAATAATTTAAATAAATTTTTATGCATTTTAAGAGATTTTAAAATTCCTCGTGGAATTTAAAAATATTTCACGAGATTCTGAAAATGTTTTATGGAATTTTGAAGGATTACAGCAAATTTTTAAGAGACTTTTAGTAATTTTAAAAAGATTAGTGAAAATTGAAGGTATCTCATGTAATATTAACAAAAATTTGAAGGGATTTCGTGGAATTGTAAGATGTTTCTTGGAATTTCAAGAAATTTCAAAGAATCCAAAGGTTGTAAATTTGGTAGATTTTTACGAATGTTAAATGTTGTTAAGTGATTTAAAATTTCAAAAGATTTAAAGTGATATACGAAATTTTAAAAATATTTCAATAGTATTATTATTGAAAATTTACATGTATTTTTAATACTTTTCTGTCAGGGAAATTGAAAAATTGAATCCTGTGGCCATGCACCCTGTTAATAACGATACTTTCCTCTATGCAACATTGCAACATGTGATTCTCTAAAGAAAGCAAATAATTGTTAACCAGTCCCTCAGAGTACAAAATTCTTCATTAACAACTTCAAAAACTAACAACTATGAGCGTAGTTTTGAGCCTTGAAATAAATTTATGAACTTCAGAAATTCGTATTCAGCTAGGGTATTAAAATACCGTTCAAGCAGCTCCAAACTCTAATTCTTGCAACGCCATGCCTTGGCTTTAACTCTGGTTGAATCACACGAAACAAAGAAACAATAGAAAGTAGCAACAATGGCAAATTTTCATTTTCCTCCTATAGCAAGAAACAAGCGCGGCTAGACATCCATTCGTGTGTGGAAAGTTTGCATCGGCTATATGAAAATTTCTCTTCTCAAGATAGAGGATAGGACCGAGATGAACGACCTACTTGAAATGCATCTCGAATGAGCTTGCATGCCCCTCACAACTCCCTTCCTCACAGCAGCAGAGGCTTTTCTTTTGGGATTAATATCTTTCCACTGTTTGATACTGCTAGAAAGCCGAGAAAATGCGAAAACGCCAATAAGTGCAGGTTGGCTTGCCAACCCGTGTTGTCTCCGCAGAGAATTTTAGTACCTCGATGAACAATATAGCTCAGAGTTTTTATTCTGATGATGCAGACTTGGAAATACCGGCAGTGATATTTTATATAATATAACAATTTCAGCCGCTTTTCATGTCTATGAAGCGGGGCTAAAGTTCCGCTTCCTACTTCCTAATTTATTTAAATATGATGTCACTTTTTATACTCCTCAGGAAGTAAAAAAGTAGAACTTAGGCGAAACTGCATAGACACAAAAAACAATATAAATTATGGATAAATTATAAAAAATATTGTATGAGCAGTGGAGGTGACTTTTTCGACTCGTGCATGTTTAAAGTACTCGTCGTAAAAGTTCTTCTTTTTCTATGAACTCACATTTTAGCTTCAATACCTTATTTCGTTCTTCCGACAAGATTCGATTTGATCATAGTCTTATCATTTCCCTTACAAGCAGAGAGAACAAGTATTATAACAAGAGTAGAAGTTAGTTATATCTGCAAGGTAATTGTGTTGGTGCGTTTAAAGTCTTGTTTCCGGATATTCGACGGTGCAGGTCGTTCGTTTTAATGAGGCGCTCTTCCCCGATGTTTCACATCCCCTGCTCCCCTTAGATCGCTGTAAGGAAGACTCATTCGGGACCCCTTTATAAAACACGATTACGAGTTTCGGACAAGTTGCAAATTGCGACATACAACGTTCTTTGATGTGCATTATGAAAGCACAGCGTCGTAGAAATTAAGCTGAAGCTTGTTAACTTTTTGACTTAAACTAATAATTTTAATTAAAAACAATTTTCGATACTTCAATCATTATTTTCTCTACTTAAATCAGAGCTTTATATTCTCATAAAATAAAAATTACCTTTGTAAAATATACAAATTTTCCGGTAAAATAAGATTCGTTTTATTTGCAAATATTTATCTGTATACAAAAAAAGTCTAGCTTTTGTGATAGCTTGTTTTTAGTGCACAAAAAACTAGAATTTTTTTTTCATGTAACTTTAAGAAAAACAACTTGTTATGTATGTGCTGTCTAATTTTCTGAACACTGCAATTTCATTTACGAGACGCGCATATTTTCAGAAGCACAGCTCTGGGTAAAAAGCATTAAATAAATTCTAGGTATTGCAAATTTCATGCTCCACGAGAGAGTATTTATGAATACTGATGCTAACATATAAGTAATTCAAGGAATCGCGACTGATAATATCAATGCAAATTGTACTGAACTTTGATTCTATTAGAAATTGAAGGACAATCTTTTGGTGTTAAAAAGAATTAGTTACAAATGTCTAATGATTTTAATTTAATAAAGTGCGGTCGAGTTTCGACAAGGCTTTACGAGTTTGACAAATGTGTCCCAAGAATCTAAATTGGTTTCCAGATGGTTCATTTTTATTCCGAATAGCAATCAGAATTAAGTTTTACAATCTTCTACATGTCCACATCACATATATATCACATCGGCATCTCGCGTGATATCGGCCATTTGTAACCCGTCACGCGACTATTTGTTTTCGTGTTTTTGTATCTGCAAGTGCTTCGTGGTCATGGTCGTGACAATCTTGAAAAAGAGGTGAGAACTAGGCTAAGGGGTGAGGACACAGCTCGATTTTATATTTTCCTTATCCAACTGATAAATTCTAATTTATGTAAATTATACAATAGTAAAAATATTTGAATCAATTACGATGATAAAATATTGAGAAGTGTAATGTCGCTTTAAAATGTTACACTGAGAGACTTTTTATTTGAATAAATGATAAAAATGAATGAGAATTTAGTATAATATCGTTCCGAAATAGGGAAAACCGAGGTTCTATCACACTTATTCGTACTACAGTACTATAGTTTAATATTATCATACGAGTATTTAAAACACGAAGTCAAGAAAGTAGTATTCTATATACGAAATATTATGAATCTCCATTTTATAAATTAACTCTA
>CAJFCO010000177.1:1800700-1815009 GCA_904066015.1 Synergus gifuensis | reverse complement strand
ATCTTTTATAAATCATAAAAATTCTGTGAAATTCTTTAAAATTCCATAAGAAAAATTTAAATTCTTTAAAATCACATTAAAATAAGTAAAATTTCTTAAAATTCTTACATATGCATTTTAAAATCCTTTTAAATTCCACAAGAATATTTATAATCCCTTAAAATTTCTTAAAATTCTTACAAGTTTCTTAAAATCCTTTATAATTCCACGAAAAATTTTCAAATCCCTTAAAATACGTAAAAAACTTTAAAAATTTTTGAAAACTTTTCAAAATTCCCTAAAATTTCACAAAATTTTTAGAAAATCATAAATATCTCGTGAAATCCTTTAAAATTTCTCAAATTTTTTTTACGAATCATATAAATCTCGCGAAATACTTTAAAAATCAAAAATAATTTTTGAAATTTTTTTTAATTCCACGAGGAATATTTAAATTCCTTAAAAGCATTTTAAAATTGACAAAATTCCTTTAAATTTTTACAAGCTTCTTAAAACTCTTTAAAAACTCTTGAAATTCTATAAAATTCTACAAAATCTTTTATGAATCATAAAAAATCTTGTGAAGATTCTTTAAAATTTCAATCAAATCCCTTAAAATCACTTTAAAAAAAAATCAATATTTCTTAAAAGTCTTACAAGCCTTTTAGAATCCTTTAAAATTCCACAAGAATATTTATAGTACTGGAAATATCTTAAAACTCTTCCAAGTTTCTTGAAGTCCTTCATAATTCAATGAAAAACTTTTAAATCCTTTAAAATACGTAAATATCTAAAAATCTCTTCGAATTTCATGAAGTCCTTTAAAATTCCACTAAATATTTTAAATATTATACAAATCTCTTGTAATCTCTTCAAATTCCTAAAAATGTCTTGCAATCATTAGAAACCTAGAGAATCTCACCTGGAAATTATTTATAATTCATCGAAATCTTTGGATATTTTCTAAAATTTGTTAAATAAATTACAAAAGTTGTAATACAACGAAAATAACATAGTTAACATAAAAGTCAATTTCTATTTTCCCTGATAACTACTCGCATTTCCCTGACATTTCCCTGACTTCCCTGACATGTGGCCACCCGGGAATTAAATATTAATTCCGCTTGATTGAATCTCGATAAAGCCGTTAGAATAACATAACTTCTTTATTTACAGAATTTTTTTATGATCATAAGAATGTCCTTATAAACCGCCATATCCACTTCATCATTTTGATCCAAAGAGGGTGTAAAGTGCTTTTCAGTGCATTAAACCTACATTGATGGGATATGAACGTCTCGATATTATGCGACGCGCGCAATACTGTCAGGCAATTTTATTTGTCAAGTGTTGCATACGTAGTTGTATCAAAAAATACAGGGAATACATCGCAAGAGAGACTGGACATCCCGGAAAATTTACGATCCGCTAGGGTGACTTCGTGCAGAACGACATTAAACGCAGGCAATATGGAACTCGAGTTCCTGCTGGAGGACGACAATTGGTGCATAATAATCTACATAAATCACGACCTGGCATTCGCATACGTCGCATCAAATCACGCATTGCTATCGTATCCAGCTAGTGAATTTCGAGAAATTATGTTCGCTAATGTACAGCCCGAAAAATGAGAGACTCTTCTCTCTCTTTTTCTCTCTCATTGCTCATTGTTGGAAAATCTATTAACCCACTGACACATGAAATTCAGCTGGCTTTCACAACTTTTATTTTTTATCTGTTTCACACTTTCCAACCCATACTTTTCAGACTCGTTTAGTTCCAGGCAATATACTTTATTTCATTCCACATAATAATGGTTAATTAATATATATGTAAGTATATATTTAACAAATTTAAGCAAATTTTTGATAATTAAAATCTATTATAATTCCACAAGGGAATATAACTTCGGATTATCGTGCCAAACCGATTGCGCGATTGCATCTGATTACCAATTATTGTTTTCATTATTCGAAATTAAACGATTTTATCCTACTCTTTTAATTTCGAAAGAATAATTTACCATTGCTCTTTTTATCAAAAGTTCAGTTTCAGAATTTATTAATTAAGATCCTATAGCTATAACCCAATGATCACCTTTCCAATAAAAAAATTGAAAAATAACTGAATGGGAGAAGTACTTCGATTGGGACAAAGTATATTTTTTTTAGAGAAGCCTTATTTTTTCCCTATGCTGAGAGAGTATATTCAGAAGTAGAAAAGCCAACATGTAGCGAGACGGATTTTGAATTATGAAAATACGACCATTTCAGGGATGGAAAGTGTGTCGCATTAATTAAATCTTTTACCGCGAGCGTAAACTGCACTAGATCGTTTTCAACGCTCCGCTGCGAAGAAAAGCTTAATTATTTCTTTCAGTACTCACAAAATTTATTGTACATTTATCATTCGGTCCGAAATCATAAAAAGCGAACTTGAATTAAGGATAAATACGATTTGTATATTATTTTTCTTGCCACTCGTAATATTCTGTATATTACTAATTCTACTGTCCAAAAGATTTCTTTTGAAAAATGTGCTTTATTAATTCTTGTTAAATAATGTATTATAATTTAATATTATGACCATCTTCAATTACCGGATTTTAGCTTAAGTCTATATTTCAAAAGAGAAAAATATTGTTTGACTAATTTACATATATGAAGTGTTTACACGTAACACTTTTTAAACAAATTTTCTCCGCTTTTAAACTGGATGCAAAGTCCGGAGAGGTTGCAAATAATTATTAAGGTGAAAGAGTAGAAGTGAAAATAAGGAGTTGAGCAAATATGGATGGCATCCTGGAGTTATTCTTGTGTGCACAAGGACTTATTAATTAAATCGCATCGCTTCAACAAATTTGCAAAACTATTTGCCTTTTCTATTGACGAGTTTCATTGGAAAGAAGAAATTACCATTTCAGTCCTTCCATAGCCAACGAACCGGTTGATTGCATTAACACAGAATAAATCCAGGTATTTTTATACTTAATTTATGTACAACCAGTCTGGTTAATTATCTACCGAATAAAAGATTATAACGAAAAAAAGAAAAAACATCAAACCATCTGTTGGATTTTTAAATAATTTACAGCATGCAAGAACCATTTATCAAAAGCCGACCATTAGGCCAAGGTGACTCAATTTTGAACAAATCGTTCGAATTACTGCAGGAAATGTTCCATCCGAAGTTCCGGAAGTGCAGGGGAAAGAACAACGCGCGGAGAATAGCCAACTTACTGACTACTAGGGACGAGCCATCGTGCCCTGGAGCAATTTCCGTCCTCGAATTGAAATGTTATTACGTTAGAGATACATTCCGGTTTACCTTCCCTCCTATTCCAGTGGGGCAGATTCGAGTTTCATGAGGCTGGACAAAAAAGGGTGAGCAAGAGGTGTCAATAAAAAAATATATAAAAGATAGAAAAAAGGAGATTGTCAGTTTCATGCTCAAATGAATAGCACAAGTGTGAAGTGTCAAATCCCATTCGATTTAACTCTCCGATTGACGCGTGTAACGAGATATTCCAGATAAAGCTTCATAAACTTTGTGATACTCTTTGGTACTCTAAAAATAACAAAATTTTCAAGATTTTAAACGTTTTTAATTGCAGTTTGGTAAACCTCGAATGAATGTTCCAAAATAACCTTTTGCAATTAAAAATTGAACTATTATGAATCTTCTATGTTCAATTAAAAGAATTTTGAAGATGTTTTTGTCTGATATTCAATGTGGAACTTCTATGGTGTAGGGCAGTGGAATGAAAGACGCTCTAAATCACTCGAATTGCCATTATTTGCAAGCTCAGATGTTTCCCTTCCCTTGTGCCGACACTATGGATTGTGATCCCTGGTACATGCCGAATTACGCGAGGTAATCTCGTTCAGAGGCATTAATTAGCTTCCAATTCCCTTCGCTATTAATCCTCCGCCTGCCCTCAGCAGCTCTTAGCTGAGGGCAGGCGTTGAAGAATCTTACAGACGTGCTCTTATAAACGGTAATTTTTTTGAAAATATTTATTGTTATAATTAATTTATTACGAGGATTACGTATTAAATATTAAAAATTTCGATCTATGTATTATTTCGATGTATTATTTCGTATTATTATTATTATTTTTTTTTTATTATTATTATACTATATTATATTATTATTATTATTAATTATTATTATATTATTATTATTATTATTATTATTATTATTATTATTATATTATTATATTATTATTATTATTATTATTATTATTATTATGTATTATTTCGATGTATTATTTCGATCCATGTAATTAATTTATGAGGCATTACACATATGTATATGAAACAAAACGTTCTTTAATAACTTTATAAACTCATACAGGGTGGCCACAAGATTCAATTTTTCAATTTCCCTGACATTTCCCTGACATTTCCCTGACTTTTCCCTGACTTTCAGACAAATTTCCTTGACAGAAAAATATTAAAAATAGGTATAAATTTTTCAATAATAATACTATTCAAATTTTTTCTAAAATCTCGTATACACTGAAAAAAAAGGTTTGGTTCGGACAACAAAATAATTTTGTTGGTATTGTGCAACAAAATTTTTTTGTCGGCTCAACCAATCATTGTTGGGTCAAGAAAACGTTTTGTTAAACCAACAAATCGTTTTGTTGAACCAACAAAAATTTATTTCAGCCAGCAAAACATATTTTGTTGCACAAAATATTTTTTTGAGTGCAATATCACATTAAATCTTTTGAAATTTAAAATTAACTTCACAACATTTAACATTCGTAAAAATCTCTCGAATTTACAACAACTTTTGAATACATCTCTTAAAATTCATTGAAATTTCTTGAAATTCCTAGAAACATCTTAAAATTACACGAAATCTCTTCAAATTTGTTAATATTTCATGAGATCCCTTCAATTTTCATTAATCGTTTTAAAATTCCTAAAAATCTCTTAAAATTTCCTGCAATTCTTCAAAATTCCATAAAACATTTTCAGAATCTCGTGAAATATTTTTAAATTTCGCGAGGAATTTTAAAATCTCTTAAAATGCTCAAAAATTTCTTTAAATTATTGGAAACCTATTGGAATATTTTAAATTCCATCAAATCCTTTACAATTATTTTACAAAATCGTTTACAAATCATAACAATTTCGTGAAATTCTTTAAAATTCCCTAAAGTGTATTAAAATCTCTAAAAAAAACTCTTGAGGTAAAAAATCTCACAATATCCTTTAAAAATAAAAAATGACGAAATTTTTTTTAATTCTATGAGGACTATTAACATTCCTTACAATTATTAATAAAATGTCAAAATTATTTACAATGATTACAAGCTTCTTAAAATCCTTTAGAATTCCACGAAGAACCTTTAAATACGTGAAGATTTCTTAAAATTCTTGAAAGCCTTTTGAAATTTCTTAAACTTCTACAAAACTTTTTATAAATCATAAAAATTTTTTGAAATCCTTCAAAATTCCATGAGGAAAATTTGAATTTTTTAAAATCACTTTAAAGTAAGTAAAATTTCTTTAAATTGTTACAAGTTTTAAATTCCTTTTAAATTCCACGAGAATATTTATAATTCCTTAAAATCTCTTAATATCCCCAAAAATCTCTTAAAATTTCCTGTAATTTTTCAAAATTTCATAAAACATTTTCAGAATCTTGTCAAATATTTTTAAATTCACGAGGAATTTTAAAATCTCTTGAAATGCACAAAAATTTCTTTAAATTATTAGAAACCTATTGAAATATTTTTAATTCCATCAAACCCTTTACAATTATTTTACAAAATCGTTTACAAATCATAAAAATTTCGTGAAATTCTTTAAAATTGCCTAAAGTGTATTAAAATCTCTAAAAAAAAAAAACTCTTGAAGTAAAAAATCTTACAATATCTTTTAAAAATCAAAAACGACTTGAAATTTTTTTTAATTCTATGAGGATTATTAACATTCCTTAAAATCATTTTTAAAATGTCAAAATTATTTACAATGATTACAAGCTTCTTAAAATCCTTTAGAATTCCACGAAAAACTTTAAAATTTCTTAAAATTCTTGAAAGCCTCTTGAAATTCCTTAAATTTCTACAAAATCTTTTGTAAATCATAAAAATTTTGAGAAATCCTTTAAAATTCCATGAGAAAAATTTAAATTCTTTAAAATCACTTTAAAATAATTAAAATTTCTTCAAATTCTTACAAGCTTTTTAAAATCGTTTTAAATTCCACGGGAATATTTTTAATTTCTTAAAATCTCTTAAAATTCTTACAAGTTTCTTAAATTCTTTTATACTTCAACGAAAAACATTTAAATCCATTAAAATACGTAAAAAAAACTTTTATAGTTTTTGAAAACTTTTCAAACTTCCCTAAAATTCCACAAAATCTTTAGAAAATCATAAAAAATCTCGTGAAATCCTTTAAAATTTCTCAAGGAACTTTAAAATCCCTTAAAATTCTTTGACTTCCCTAAACTTCCTTAAAAATCTCTTAAAATTTCATGAGGTCCTTTTAAAATTCAACTAAATCTTTTAAATATTATACAAATCTCTTGTAATCACTTAAAATTCCTATAAAAAACCTCTTAAAATCCTTTAAAATTATTGAAAATGTCTTGAAATTATTAGAAACCTAAAGAATCTCAAAGAATATCTGGAAATTATTGATAATCCTTCGAAATTTTTGGATAGTTTCTAAAATTTGTTAAATAAATTGTAAAAGTTGTATATTTAATACGACAAAAATAACATAGTTAACATAAATATCAATTTCTATTTTCCCTGACAACTAGTCGCATTTCCCTGACATTTCCTGACTTCCCTGACATGTGGCCACCCTGTCATATTTTTGAGTTTAAGGTTATCAAAATTGATTCAACTCAAAAAAATATACTAAAGAAATTGTGTGATAAATTGTAATTATTATTATTGGTTACATAACACCTCCTCCCTTAGTTCAAAAATGAGAATAACATCAACATGATTAAATCATCGGTATAGAGGCTGGTTAAAAATTTCCTTACAAAAATAAATTAACATTTCTATTTTATTATTCACGAAACTATAAAATTATGCATTGATCAATGCATTTTGAAACTTTTTCCTAAAACAAAAAAAAACTGATCGTGTAAGGAGAAATAAGCTCCATTCAAAAAAAGTAACAATAGGAGCAAGACATTTTTGCTCTTATGACGAGCAAGGACTGAGGACCTGAATGCTATATGAATACGCTTAATTGCAAATAGTTTCCTTTTCAAACGACAAAGTATTCTGAGAATACGGAAGTGATTAAGAACGCGGCACCTTAGCATCTTCAGAACTCAACTCCCAACCAAGTGGACTGGAAGTTTAAACTACAAATAGTTTTCAAAATATTGATTCATTTGCATTGAAAATACTTCTGTACGGAAGAAACTTGTAACATATACCTATTGTTTGAAATCTTATATTTTATAAATGAATACCACTACAGAGAGTGAAAACTAATGAAAACTAAAATCTCGGAATAGAACTCGAACATCGATTGCTGACGGAGCTGAAACCATTAAAATAGGATACGTGCGATACGAGCTTAGTGTCAGCGATTTAAGCGAGAATGAAATAAAACAGTGGATGATTTATTAGCGAGGTAAATAATAGAATATGACACGGATAAGAGAGAAGTTTTCATTTATTTGGCAAACATTGACTCTATTATCTCGAATCTCAGTGAATAAGGAACGAACGAATGGTCGATAAGACGCCACAAGCCGAAACTAATAAGGGGAAACATTTTTCTGTCACGACTTCGAGAAAAAGAAGCATTGAAAAAAGGAAAGAGCTTGCTCAAAAGCTGAAACACCCTCTGCTCCGAAGATCGACGATTTGTGTAAAGAGTAATTTGTCCCACCACCCTTCGTCTTGAGACGATGAACAGACTATCTTTCCCCATTCTATTGTACAAAAATAAAATAAAAAGGTCAGACTTGTTTATATTTTTCGATTTTAATCGTTTTTGAGTTATTCGAATTTTTCCTTTGACAACCTCCATTCTTCATTTAATCCCCACAAATCTTTTTCATTATGCCTCTAAATCTAGAAAAATTAAGTTAGTGAATGAATTTAGATATTTAACAAAATTCTCCAATTTTTTATTAATCTCCAGGTTTTACCTAACTGCTGGCAGAGCCTTCCTGAATTATTTTGAATAATTTTTACATTATACATATTCTAGGACAAAGCAGCTTTTTTCTATTGCCTTTCCGTCGCGAATCATATTTCAAAACGAAAATTGAAGACGAGAGTTGGAAATTCAAAAGGTTTTTATGCTTTACGAGCGGCATGAGCCTCGGGCCGATTTAATTTTACAAACTTAGCACTCAGCGCGCAAAGTGCTCCACTCGTCCAACTTGCAAATACTTCGCTCAAGCGACAACTAGATATCAGATTCGAGGTGAATCTGCCTTAAATTCTGCTCCACAGTTGCGAGAACGCACCAGAGTTTTGCAACTTTCGATGAGGCTAATATATTATTCTCGGACAGATATCGGAGAGCAAAAGAGTGGATGGAGGTAATGTCCCTGCACCTCTTTGCAAATTATGAAATCTTGATTGCTTCGAAGCCACTGACATTTATAACTAAAGTTACTTTTAGGAGAGTTCTAAAACGAGATTAAAAATTTATAAAATATTACAAGAATGCTAAAGATATTTTCAGTCTATATTGTTATTCTACATTTAGAATAGTTAAAGTTTCACAGTTTCCTACACTTGAAACGAAAAACAATATTTTTTTATGTATACGGAAATAAATCACAAGAAAGAAGACTTTAGAAACGTTAAAGTCAACTTTTATAACAGGAATCGATAAAGTTCGATAAATAAAGTTCAATAAACTTTATATAAAAAAAAATCCTAGTCTTTTAAATAGGCCGGGACATATAGAATACATCATATTCTCCAATAATAATCCATATCTGTCAATATAATCTGAACTAAAAACCGAGCGAAAAATCAAACGGATCGCATTGAACTAAACTTTTAATTTAGATTGATTAATTGAAAATAAATGTCCCAATCTTTCGGAACAATGCGTGATGTGGACACGGAAAAAATTTAAATAGAATCAGCTCCAGCTTTGCACCAGAACGTACCCTAGCTGGATTACAAGTACTAGTTGAAAGCTTTTTAATAAAAGTTCGATTTCACAATGCAGAAAATATTTCGATGAAAAACACATAGTCTGGAGCAGAGACATAAAAGTAAATAACATAGTTTCGTATGATTTCAAATAAATAAATCGTATTCATCAAATTATATTAGAAATGTATTTTTATAAATAAATTCTTTCAAATTCAGAATATGATTTTTTTATCGCAAGTATAAAATCAGTTTTCGTTTGTATATCCTATTATAAAAAGGATTATAAAACGGACATGAATTTCGGCTAACTTCATAGCGTTACCTTTACATGCATTTCCTGCATAAACACTGGTTACGCATGAAGTGAGCGTCAAGTCGTGAGTATTCTCGACTTGGCGCGAGGATTTAAATTTTCATTTCACTTTCTATAAATGAAACATACGCGCTCAAGCGCGCGCCTAATCTCGTTCTTTAAAAAACGAAAAAAAAAACGCTTGAAATTTGAAAAACGAGTTAAGCGCAACTTAACGAAGTTCATTGGAATTGAAAAAAATGAATGGAATTTAGCGGAATTCAATGAAATAAAATAAAATTCATTAGAACTGCATGGAATTCAATGAGACTGGAAGAACTTGTATCGAATCCAGAGGAATTGGAAGGAATATCATTGAGTTAAATATGATTGAAAAAAGTTAAATAGAATTCGATACAATTGAAAGGAATTCAGTTATGTTGAATATATTTGAACAGAATTGAAAAGAATTCAGTGTACTGCATGGAATTAAATGGAATTAAATGGATTCGAATGGAATTGAAAGGACAAATCGAATCCAGAGAAATTAAATGGGATGTCATGAAACTAAATAGAATCAAATAGTGTTAATTACAATGCAACAAAATTGAATGGAATTCAGTGAATTGGATGCAATTGAATGGAATTGAATGGATTTGAATGTAATTAAATGAAATTCAAATATCTTGAATGGAAGTGAATTGAATTAAATGAAACTGAATGGAATTGATTAGTGTTTAGTGAAACTGAATAAAATTGAAAAAACTTAAATCGAATCCAGAGAAATAGAATGGAATGTCATGGTGCTAAATAGAATCAAACAAGGTTAATTATAATACAATGACATAAAATTGAATGAATTTCAGTAAAGTTGAATAACATTAAATCTAACTGATTTCCGTTGAAGAGGATTCAGTGCCATTTTATGAAATTGAATGTCGACTTGAAACAGAATTTAATAAAATTCAGTGGAATTGAACCGAGTTGAATGGAATTCAGAGAAATTGGATGGGATTAAAATGCAGTGAATGATTTTGAACGGAATTAAGCAGAACGGAATTGAATTTAATTGAATAGAATCGAATGGGATAAGACGGATTTAGCTTGTGTTATTTACCATTTGATCAAATTTAGATATGATCCGGGATTTTACCACAATTTTTATATTTATTTATAAACTTGGGTTATCTAGAGTAAGTAATATATCCTATTCTAAAAAGGACATGCATTTCGGCTAACTTCATGCGTAACGCCTGGTTACACATGAAGTGAGCAGTAAGCCTAATGACGTAAAATATTTCAAATACGAAACACGCGCGCTCAAGCGCGCGATCGTTCTCCTAATTTTAAAAACAAATGAAACATTAAAAATAGCCTACTATAAATTTCCTGCTGTGAAATGTGGATCGCAAGTAAAGAAAATGTGACTCGGGATTAAAAGTTCATATAGAGACGAGTGTCTAGAGTCCGATTACTCCGATTGAGAAAAGTTGCGAAGGGCTAGCACCACGGGACTTTCTTTTTCTTGTGATCAGCCTTTTTCCAGCATCACTCGGTTTGCAGAGGTACGAACGGGCTGAAGTCGATTTATTAAGATCCAGGATAGAAGCACAGGGGAGGATTCTCAAAGGAAAAGCTCAAAGGAGCAAAAGGAAGATCGGGGTTCACTTGAGGTTCTCGCTTGACCGCAGCTAAAGATTCTCTCCTCTTTCCCAACGTACACGACCTAAAGAAACGTCGCGCGGGGTGGAGGCTCCCTCACGAAAGAAGAGTTTTAGTAAAAAATAACATTTCTTTCCTTCCTTTATATCGTTCAAACGAACTTCTGAGCTTTGAGAAAAATAAATTAAGTGGTTCTTTAAATTAAATTGGCCATCCCTATCTATGTACAAGAGCACTTATACAACACACTAAATTATGTAAATTTTTCACTTTCACTTACACTTTTTTGCAATTCATGTAGGTTGTGCATCTTTTTTGACATTTAATTAGTCACATAATATTCTATTCTAAAAAGATGATTGAGTCGAAGTCAAAATACCGTAACGCTTATTCCCACTCCTGATTGGTCGTGTAAGTATCGATAGTGATTTTCGACAATCGATGCTTGCCGAATCGTAAATTCCGCGTGAATTGAATTTGAAATTTTGAATTCGGTTTCGTTAATAATCATTTTGTCACGAGTCTAAACTCGAAATACATTGAAAATCTAGAAATTTTAAGGGAATTTTATGGAATTTTTAAAGATTTCATGGGGGATAATGGAATTATAAATGTTATCGAAGAATTTTAAAGAATTTCAAGACGTTTCTAGGAATTTTTAGAGATTTTCATGAATTTTAACGTGGATTTCAAAAGATTTATGATTTAAAAAATTTTTGTGGAATTTTAAGGAATTTAAAAAGGTTACCGAGATTTTAAATCTTGTCGTAAAATTTCGAAAAGTTTCTGAAAATCTTAAAGGATTTTAAGGGATTATAAATTTTATCATGTAATTTCCAGAAATGTTGTGAAATTTTTATGGATCTGATGGATTTTTATGAGATTTCTAATAATTTTAACAGACTTCAAGAGATTTTTCTAATTTTTAAAAGATTTTGTGGAATTTTAAGCGATTTCATAGAATTTGATGAGATTTCTTATACCTTTAATGGATTTTAAAGGATATGAAAGGAATTTTAATTGTTATCATTGAATTTTAAAGAAATTCAAGAAGTTTCTGGAAATGTTAAGAGATTTAAAAAGATATCTGAGATTTTTAAAAGATTTTTAAGGGATTTTAAATATTATCATGGCATTTCCAGGAATTTTAAGAGAATTCAGGAGATTTTAATAATTTTTAAAAGACTTTATCGCATTTTTACAGGTTTTATTAAATTTTTTAAGATTTTTAATAATTTTAAAGGATTCTAATAGACTTTTCTGATTTTTAAAAGATTCTATGGAATTTCTAAAGATTTCATGGAATTTGATGAGATCTTTAATACTTTTCATGGATTTTGAATGATATGAAGGGATTTTAAATGTTTATTGTAGAATCTTAAAGAATTTCAAGAAGTTTCTTGGAATTTTAAGAGGTTTTCAGGACTTTGATCAGATTTCAATCGGATTTCAAGAGATTTTTTGACTTAAAATATTTTATGTGATTTAAAGGACTTTAAAACTTGTCAAAGAATTTTATTGAGTGATTTCAAAAGATTTTTCTAATTTTTAAAAGATTTTGTGGAATTTTAAGGAATTTCATAGAATTTAATGAGATTTCTTATACCTTTAATGGATTTTAAAGGATATAAAAGGAATTTTAATTGTTATCATTGAATTTTAAAGAAATTCAAGAAGTTTCTGGAAATTTTAAGAAATTCAAAAAGGTATCTGAGATTTTCAAAAGATTTTTAAGGGATTTTAAATATTATCATGGCATTTCCAGAAATTTTAGGAGAATTCAAGAGGTTTTAATAATTTTTAAAAGACTATCGCATTTTTACAGACTTTATTAAATTTTTTAAGATTTCGAATAATTTTAAAGGACTTCAATAGACTTGTCTGATTTTTAAAAGATTCTATGGAATTTCTAAAGATTTCATGGAATTTGATGAGATCTTTAATACTTTTCATGGATTTTGAATGATATGAAGGGATTTTAAATGTTTATTGTAGAATCTTAAAGAATTTCAAGAAGTTTCTTGGAATTTTAAGAGGTTTTCAGGACTTTGATCAGATTTCAATCGGTTTTCAAGGGATTTTCATGACATTTAAAATATTTTATGTGATTTAAAGGACTTTAAAACTTGTCGAAGTATTTTATTCAGTGATTTCAAAAGATTTTTATAATTTTTAAAAGACTTTGTAGAATTTACAAAGGTTTCGAAGATTTTCGTCAAATTTTACGGGTTTTCAAAAAATATTTCTAATTTATAAAAGATTTTGTAATATTTTTAAGAATTTCATGGTATTTGATGAAATTTCCAGAGGTTGCTAGAAATTTTTAGAGATTTTCACTAATTTTAACATTGATTTCAAGGGATTAATAATTTTGAAGGTTTTTATGTGCATTTTTAACGATTTTTAAGTGATTTTTACAAAATTCAAGAGATTTTTAGGATATTGAAACGATTTTGTAGAATTGTATAGGATTTTAGGATATTTCGTGAAATTTTAAGGGATTTTAAAAGCTTTGTAAGAGTTTAATGAGGTTTTAAGTAATTTAGAATATTATCCTGAAATTTTAAGGAATTTTATGAGATTTCTAATGTGACGTCATGTCACTTATTATAATAAATTATTAACATTGTATTCATCTTAAGAAATAAGAATTCGCACATCCGATTATTGATCCGATACCTTGTCAGAGGGTCAAAGAACTCAAAGGTTGAACCATCAGCTCACCCCAGAAGCAATCAGCAAATTGAAATCATTGTCTAACCCTTCAGGTTGTTTCCAAACTTATCTCCAAACTTTTGTTAATAAACAAGCTTCGATCTGTTTTTCACGTAACAAGAGATTACACGTGTTCTTCGCCATTGGTCACCGGACGCTAAAAACCAAGTGCGTCACCATGGACCCTAAGGTGTTCAAACCATTTATGACCTTCGCCCCCTCAAAAAAAGTCCTATAAGAAAGAAGGTATCCGCGGCTTTAGGCAGTCGTCGTCGCGATTACCAACTCTTCGGTCGCAGTCGTCGTCGCGATTACCAACTAGTCAGTCTTCATCGTGGCTATCAACTCGACGGTCATAGTCTTCGTCGAGAGTGTCAACCCGTGGTCCACGAGCTCCTCACCTAGTAATCTTCGACCTTCAACAAGATTCTGCAACCAGAACGAATCTCTGTCCGTAGATAGTTTGACGCGACTCCGGTCCTACGTCCTAAATCTGTAGGCCCGTCAACCAATCCGTTTCAAGTTCACGAGAATCCACGTTATTAA
>CAJFCO010000177.1:1787478-1800690 GCA_904066015.1 Synergus gifuensis | reverse complement strand
TCCAGTGTGCCAGTGAGAGCACCCAATCCGACGGCTACGTCCTTGTCCAGTAGGCCCGTCAACCAGTTCCAGTGTGCCAGTGAGAGCACCCAATCCGACGGCTACGTCCTTGTCCAGTAGGCCCGTCAACCAGTTACAGTGTGCCAGTGAGAGCACCCAGTCCGACAGCTACGTCCTTATCCAGTAGGCCAGTCAACCAGTTCCAGTGTGCCAGTACAAGCACCCAATCCGACGGCTACGTCCGTATCCAGTAGGCCTGTCAACCCGTTCCAGTAAACCAGCGCAAGGACCAACCAGACGAGGTCCAAACCCATACGATCACCTAGATTCTTCGGCAATTACTGAAGGCTCCAGCCACAAGGCTAGACGGTAAGTCCCATTGTCCATATTCACATCTAACCCCCTCTATACATTTCTAATTATTTCCCCCTTTACATGCTGCTCTAAAAGGATTCCTGACGAAGCTCTTCTTTACATATGAAATCACACTGATTATTGTAAACCCCCCCCCCTTTGTAATTGTTTATTGAATAAATATTTATTGTAACGAATCACCAACTACCACTCTGTTCAGTTATCCTCGTCCCCGACTCTAGTGGCATTGCGTGATAATTCTATTATCACGCTTTCCACCGGATAGAAAACGAGGAACAACTCTATAATATAATAAAGGTAAGTGCGTCTCTTATCTCGGACGTCACACTAATAATCTTAAGTGATTTCGAGAGATTTTTCTGATATTTAAATGATTTTGTGAGAATTTTAAACGATTTCATGGAATTTGATAAGATTTCTATGTAATATTTTTAAGAGATATAAAAGATATAAAGAGATTTTAAAGTTTGTCATGGAATTTCAAGAGGTTTCTAGGAATTTTTCGAGATTTTCGTGAATTTTAACCTGGATTTCAGAAGATTTATGAATTTGAAAATTTTTCTGGAATTTTCAGGGATTTCATGGAATTTGCAGATATTTCTAATAATTTTAATGGATTTTAAAGGATATAAAAGGGATTTGAATTTTTATCATTGAATTTAAAAGAATTTCAAGAAGTTTCTGAAAATTTTAACAGATTTTCACGAATTTTAAGCGATTTCATAGGTTTTCAAAGGTTTCTTGGAATTTTTATAGATTTTCACGAAGTTTAACATAAATTTTAAGAGATTAGAGAAATAAAATATAATAAATTATATAATATTGAAAAAGAACGTAAATGTGCGCGCGTTCGTTCTTGTAAGAAAAAAAAACCGATATGAATTTCGAAAAAGTGAAAATGAAAGTGAAAAATTTACATATTAATTGCCCCCCGGTATATCAAATTTTAATCTAAAAGTGGGTCAAAGCGATCAAAAGTTGATCCGCTATTGGATCAAAATTTGATATCTTATAATTTAGTGTGATCTTAAAATCAAATTTCACATAGATCTGATATGATTACAAAGAAATCTGTTTAATAAAAAATATTAAATCTTTATTTCCACTTTTCTTCAACTTTCCAACCTTCATTTAATTGAAAATAAGAATAAATAGCTTTTTTATATCAAAAAAAGCGACAAGACAAAATTAACTTTGAAATATAAAAAGTAAAAATGTCAAAAAATACGAAATGTGACGTTGATGCATGTGGTTCGTCTGAATTCCCTATACACATATTATATACGTATGTGACGTGAACAGATAAACGTTTTACTACGAAACGTATATACTTTTTCAATATAATACTCTCTAGTTTTATTTTCTATCAGTTTACTATGTTATTCTTACGATTTCGAAAAATAAGATATACGATTCAAGATGGGAACAAGCCAACAGAAAACGAGCATCCCATAAATGCCAGAGGAATGGTTAACGGATGTCCATTCCTCTCAAAAAGAGCTGCGCGTCTTCGTGTCATGGTGCAACTTTATAGCTACTGCATAAAATTTAGATGGATAGTGAATCTCCTTGGATGAGTACTTACCTAGTTTCTGACCTGAAATGAAAAGGAGAAATGAAAAGTCAAAAGCTGAATTCAAGTAAACATATTAAATAAACATGAAATTGTATGTAATATCTCTGGCGACAAATATATTCAATATGCTGATTCCAATGTAGGATTTTTTGCTAGAAAAGCAATTCGGAACCTCGAAAATATTTAGACACATCCTCTCCCCTAATTGAAAAGAAGTAGGGTGTGTGACAAATTATTTAAGCTTAAGATTCGATTTTCCAGCAAAAATATTTGGTCACATCCCTTCTCCTAATTAAAAGTGGGAGGAAGTCAAATATTTTAGCACACCCCTCTCCTATGTAATTGGAAAATGATAGGAAGGGATCTCTAGTATTTTCTAGTTTCGAATTCGCTTTTCTGGCAAGAAATTCTATTGTTAAAATGCGCATTAAGGAAGTATCGTCAAGGATATCGTATTTTTCCCAAAAATTATATGTTCATTTTTAGATGGGCGAGATTTTTGTGTCTAAATGGATAGGCAAATAAACTAAGCTGGTCTGTTGATGAATGATGTGCATGATCTTAAAGTGTCGAATAGAAAAACTGAAGAATAAGATTTTGTTAATGATAATGATTTTGATAATGATTGCGCGTGCTTGGCTACAAATGCATAAAAAAAGTCACTAAAAATCCCTTTTAATTCGTGTTGTCGGGAGGTAAAATCTCGACAATTCCTCGGTCTTCGTGGCGCGAACTAATGGTACCCACGCGGTCCAGTTTGAGACTAAATCTTGATAAACCGTCGGAAAGATTGTTAACGCTCTCCATTATTTCGCGAAGAGAGCGCCATGGCTCTCTGCTGGGAATGTTGAGAAAGGGACTGAGGGCCAACATTTTGGACTCATGCCAGATGGCTATAGTCTAGCTAGAGCCCGATGCACTATTTCTCAGAGAAGGGCTTTCATACGGATTTTAGTAATACCACCACTCGCCATTTTTTACTTTATGGAGGACATTTTATTATTTCAGAACTTTTTCTTCAGGATTTATAGACTATAGACAAACATTTCAAGTCACGTAGTTAAAAATTGTAAGTTCACCAATAAAAAATATTCAAGATTAAATGCTGAATATATAAAAGGGTCAGATTTTAATAAGGCTTTCCACTTCAAAGTTTCTTAATCTACAAAAAATGTAAAAGCTTGCAAATACTACTTCACCTCCATTTATATATATTTTCTACTTTTTCAACTTCTTCTCCAATATTTCTCTTCTAACTTTTGCTTTCTGCAGCGATGCTGCTTTAGATCGGAAAATTTCAAAAATGATGAATGCTCATAGCCTACTATCTGTATAGCGATCAATACCAACGACAGGAAAAAATTCTGCATTTATTTCGTCTCAAATTAAAACTGTGAAGTATTTACTCAAAAGAATTTCACCAACACTTAAAATGGATAGAACGATAAAGAAATAAAACAAATTTCCTTAATAAATATCGAAAGTTCGTCAAATTCTACGTCGAATGAGTTGTGAATGGATATCATAAATAATTGAAAGACAAGTTGCCTCAGGCACATCATTAATCAACGTTGAAATTAGAACTAATTGTAAGTCGTCAATATATTATTATATTAAAAGGTGAGGCTAAAACTTGAGCTTACCAAGTAAGACATCTTCATCGATATCGTGGATGTCGAGGTCCAAGTCGAGATCAACCGAACCGTTAGTGTTGGGGAGGTGGTTCCGTGTCGCGAGATCCATGTCGGCTTCCTGAAGTTGACGAAGGATTTCCTCTTGCTTTAAAGAGCTCGAGATTATGATCTCGGCCAAAAGAGTCAGGTACGGAGAAGTGAGCAACCTTGGACTGGTGGCTCTCAGACAACCTGGAAGCCAGTGTCCAAGGAGACCGCAGGGCACCACCGAAACTGCACCTGCACTCACGAGGCCGCCGTTCAAGAGTTCCCCGCACAACATAGGTATCGCAGACGGGGCTGGCCTTCCTTCGTTATCTCGGCACCTCCGAAATATCGTCTACCTAAAATCAAAAATAATAATGTTCTTGGAAAATGATGTATATAGAAAGAAAGAAAGAAATACAAAAAAATGGACATTGAGAGAAAATATCTGGATCTTCAAGAGATCCGCAAGTGATCCGCATCTTCAAGAGATCCGCATTTTTAAAATTCCCTGGTCGTTAATATTTATTCGGTTAATATTCTGGAGGTGTTATATTACAGGGTGGCCACAAGATTCAATTAATTTTTTTATTTCTCTGACATTTCCCTGACTTTTCCTTGACTATCAGACAAATTTTCCTAACAGAAAAGTATTAAAAATGCGAAGAAATTTTCAGTAAAAATACTATTGAAATTTTTCAAAAAATTCGTATAATATCACTTTAAATCTTTTGAAATTTAAAATCACTTTAAACCACTTGAAAGTAAAAATATCTCAAATTTATGAGAACCTTGGAAATCTCTTCAAATTCCTTGAAACATTTTAAAATTCGAGAAAACCTTTAAATTTTCACTAATTGATTTAAAATTCCTCAAAATCATTTAAAATCCTTTAGATTCCTCAAAAAACTTCAAAATCTTTTCAAATTCTTAAAAATATCTTAAAAACTATAAGCTTTCAAAATTCCACAAAATTTTTTGGAAATCTCTTGAAATACTTCAAAATATCACGAGGAACTTTAATATCTCTTACAATGCGTTAAAATCTCTTAAAATTATTGGAAACTTATTAAAATCACTTAAAATTCACTGAAATCTTTTTAAATTCCCAGAAACATATTTACATTCCTTAAAATTTTATTATAAGTTTTAAAATTCTGTAAAATGTCATTAATTCTTTACAAATCTATCCATGAAATCCTTTACAGTTTCACAAAATCTCTTACGAATCATAAAAATCTTGTGAAATCCTTTAAAATTCAATAAGGAACTTTGAAATTCTCTAAAATACATTAAAATCTCTAAATAAAAATCCTTGAAAACAAAAGTCTCACACAATCCTTTAAAAAGAAAAAATAATTTTTGAAATTTGTTTTAATTCCACGAGGAATATTCAATATCTTTAAAATTATTTTAAATAAAGATCTTCAATAAACTCCCTTAAAATCACTGTTAAAAAATCAAAATTTCTTAAAACTTTTTTAAATTCCACGAGAATATTTAATAATCCCTTAAAATTTCTTTAAGATCTTCCAAATTTCTTAAAATCCTTTATAATTCCATACAAAAACTGTTAAATTCTTTAAAATACATAAAAATCTCTTAAACTTTTGCAAAAGTTCACAACATCGTTTAAAAATCATAAAAATCTCATGAAATCCTTTAGAATTCCATGAAGAACATTAAAATCTCTTAAAATTACTTTAAAAAATCAAAATTTCTTCAAATTTTTACAAGCTTTTTAAAATCCATTTAAATTCCCCGAGAATATTTATAATTTCTTAAAATCTTTTAAAATTCTTACAAATTTCTTAAATTCGTTTATAATTCCACGAAAAACTTTTAAATCCCTTGGAAGACATAAAAAAACCTTTATAATATTTGAAAACTTTTCAAAATTCCCTAAAATTTCACAAAATCTTTAGAAAGTCATAAAAATCTCGTGAAATCCTTTAAAATTTCTCAAGGAACTTTAAAATTCCTTAAAATTCTTTGAATTCCCTAAACTTCCTTAAAAATCTCTTAAAATTTCATGAAGTACTTTTGAAGTTCATCTAAATCTAAATCCTTCGAAATACTTTAAATTCCAAGAAAAACTTTAAAATCTTTTAAAATTCCTAAAAATCTCTCTTAAAATTTCCTGTAATCCTTCAAAATTCCATAATATTTTTAAATTCCACGAGGAATTTTAAAATCTCTTAAAATGCGTCAAAATCTCTTAAAATTATTCAAAACTTATTGAAATCCCTTAAAATGCACTGAAATCTTTTGAAATTCCTAGAAACATATTCACATTCCTTAAAATTTCACTATAATTTTTAAAATCCTATAAAATGTCATAAATTCTTTAAAATCTACTAAAATTCCATGAAATCCTTTACATTTTCACAAAATCTCTTACGAATCATAAAAATCTTGTGAAATCCTTTAAAATTCAATAAGAAACTTTGAAATTCCCTGAAATACATTAAAATCTCTAAATAAAAATTGTTGGAAACAAAAACCTCACAAAATCCTTTAAAAAAAAAAATAATTTTTTTAATTTGTTTTAATTTCACGAGGAATATTTAATATCTTTAAAATCATTTTAAAAAAGTCAAAATTTCTTTAAATTTTTACAAGCTTCTTAAAATTCTTTATATTTCCACGAAAATATTTATAATCCCTTAAAATTTCTTCCGAGTTTCTTAAAATCCTTTATAATTCCATGAAAAACTTTTAAATTCTTTAAAATACTTAAAACTCCCTTAAAATTTTATAAAATTCCACAAAATCTTTTTAAAATCATAAAAATCTCATGAAATCCTTTAAAATTCCATGAGGATCATTAAAATCCTTTAAAATTACTTGAAAAAAATCAAAATTTCTTTAAATTCTTACAAGCTTTTTAAAATCTTTTAAACTTCCACAAAGAACTTTAAAATTCCTTAAAATTTCGTGAAGTCTTTTAAAATTCCACTAAATTCTTTTAATATTATACAAATCTCTTGTAATTCTTTTAAATTCCTAGAAACCTCTTAAAATCTTTTCAAATTATTGAAAATCTCCTGAAATCATTAGAAACCCAAAGAATCTCAAAGAATGTCTTGAAATTCTTTATAATCCTTCGAAATCCTTGGAAAGTTTCTAAAATCTATTAAATAAACTATAACATCTATATGAACAATACGACAAAAATAACATAATTAGCATAAATGTCAATTGATATTTTCCCTGACAACTATACTCGCTTTTCCCTGACATTTCCCTGACTTCCCTGACATGTAGACACCCTGTTGTTAACATCCATTTTTAATTTAATCGAAATTAGTGACAGATAACTCATCCGAACTGCACATATACGCTCATTTCCATTTGCACGGCAGTATAGAGAAAAACTCCATACACTTGTAAAGTATTAATGAAAATAAAACATAAAAAAAACACAAACTCTCTCGAGAAAATAATTTATTTAAAAATGCCAGATTGTGAAATTTTAATGAACCATATCAGCTGAAAATTTGAGTTCATGATTTCAATATCAGCGGAAAATAGTCTAATGAATATTGCATTACGCCTTAATGTAATTAGAAATTTATTTTCGATTATTTCATTCGTACTTTATCACATGACTGAAATTTAGAGAATCCAGAGAGAGAGAGAGAGAGAGAGAGAGAGAGAGAGAGAGATTCCTATTTAATTTAAAAATGAAATAATACAATTTCAGATTATAAAAACATGTTTACGCGAAACATTTTCATCTATAGATTTGGCTAATCTACATTCTTGTTTCGATGTGAAACGAGATACTTTGTCACACTGAATAATATATTAGTGGGTGTTGTATGAAATCAATAACAATATCATTAAAATTACATTTGCTTAAAAACTGTCACATTTATAGATAAATTAAGTAAAACCCACACATATAACAGGACTTGGAATCCATCATATTAATGAAAAGGTCATAAAAGATGCTTACAGAAGATACTTAATTTATTTTTAGTTTTATATCTCTAATATAAAGTGTTTATAAGTCTGAACTTAAACAATAATTCGATCTATATAATCTTTAGAAACCTTTTAGCAAATTTTAATTCCAATTGCTTCACTATTTTTTGAAAGATAAAATATATGTTAAAGATTCAAAATATAACAATATATCTATCTTGTATCTGATAAAAACAAAGATAAAAAAAGTGTCAAAGTTATCTGATAAAATCAAAAACAGAGAGAGCGCATGTTTGGCGAAACATTACCTTGGAATCTCTGGAATGTTTGGAATAACTTTAAGTGAATTAACTATTACCATAAGAATCTTTAGAGCTACACTAATGACAGATGAGAACTTTAAATGATCTTTCACGATGAAAAAGTATTTTAAATAGTAAATAATAGGGCGTAGCGCGATAATACGCGATCAAAGATAACAAAATAATCGTTTACTGCGAGGTGGGTTGACCCACTCGCGGTTTTATGCGAGATTCCAGTTGTCGTGAACCGATCCTAGTGGATGCGACCAATGGCACGAGACATTTCCGTGACATCATTGGTGTACTCTCTACACTGTGTGGGTGCCGAGATCGCGATGATGTCAGGATTGCAGGCTCGTATCGACATGAAATTTGAACCCTAACTAATCTAGCTGATAAAATTAGCACTAAAAATTATTGAGATTTGAGTTACATATTTTTCAGTTTTTTAAGATCAAACTAGCAGACCAACACGTGCGTTACGCGCACGATTATTTATTTAATTTCTTACAATTTCAAGTCATTAAAAAATCAATGAAATTTTGCTGATTTAAATCCAGAGAGTAGGTTTGAAACAACAATTTAACCGAGATTTTAGGGACATTTCGTTACATCATTTTCTGGAGAGGTATTTCAAGAGATTTCTATGAATTTTAATGAACTTTGACCATTTTCAAGTGATTTTTACGAAGTTCTAAAGATTTTTAAAATTTTAAAAAAGATTTCGTAGAATTTTAAGGTATTTCAAGATATTACGCGAAATTTTAACGGAATTCATGAAATTTCAAGAGAATTTTTAAAGTTAACAAGGGATTTAAAATTTTTTGAAATTTTGAGGAATATTAAGAGGTTTCTGAGAACTTTAAGAGATTCCAACGAATTTTAAGCGATTTCGAAGATTTTTGTGAAATTTTAAGTGATTTCACATGGTTTCTGAGTGTTTTAAAAGATTTTAAGGGATTTTAAATCCTGTTGTGAAGTTTCCTTGAATTTTAAGACATTTCAAAAGGTTTCAAAGAATTTTGAAGGGACTTTAAGGAATTTTAAATATTACAATGAAATTTCCTGGAATTTTAAAAGAAGTCAAGAGATTTTTTAATAATTTTAAGGCATTTTCTGATTTTTAAAAGATTTTATAGAATTTTCAGAATTTCATGGAATGTAACCAGATTTTTAATAATTTTAATGGATTTTAAAGGACGTAAAGAGACTAAATGTTATTGTAAAATTTAAAGCATTTCAAGAAGTTTCTGATGGGAATATTAAAAGGTTTTCATCAATTTAAAAAGATTTCAAGAGATTTTTATGAGTTTTAAAATATTTTATGAGGTTTAAAGGATTTTAAAGTTTTTCAGATAATTTTATTGAGGGGTTTCAAAAGAATTTCTATACATGTATGATTTTTAAAAGAATTTGTAGAATTTAAAAGGATTTCGAAGATTTTGGTAAAATTTTAAGGGATTTTATTAGATTGTTCTAATTATTAAAAGATTGTGTAGTAGTTTTAAGGATTTCATGAAATTTGATAAGATTTCTAAGGATTTTAAGAGATTCTAAATGTTAAGAAATTCCAAGAGTTTTTTTTAATGAATTTTTAGAGATTTTTGTTGTAATATAATTTTTAAGTTATATTTTTAATTTATATTTTTATATTTTTATATTTATATATTTATATTTTTTTAATTTATATTTTTAATATAATTTTTAAGTTGTAATATAATTATCAGGAATTTTAGAAGAAGTCAAGAGATTTTCATAATTTTCAAAATATTTTATGGAATTTTAAAGAATTTTGTGAAATTTTATGAGATTTGTAACAATTTTAAGGGATTTTATGATTTTTCAAAGATTAAATACTCTCTAAAATTGAATCAGTCAAATTCCACTGATTTTCAGTGACTCGTTTCTCAAGATTTTTATCAATTAAAATTCACTGAGAATCAGTCAAAAGTCACTGAAATTTTCAGTAATCCTCACTAAATTAATAAAAATTTCAGTGACTTTTCACTGATTTTCAGTAGATTTTTCACTAATTAAAATCGTCAGAAAAGAGTCACTGAAAATCAGTGGAATTTGACTGGTAATCAGTGAAATTTCACTGATTCAAGTTTAGAGAGTAGAATTTTAAGGATTTCATGAAATTTCTAATAATTTTATTAGATTTTAAAGAACGTCAAGGAACTTTAAATGTTGTCGTATAATTTCAAGAATATTTTAAACAGTTTTTAAGAATTTTAACAAGTTTTCACAAATTTTAAAAGATTTCAAGACAGTTCTATGAGTTTTAGAGTATTTTATGGGGTTTAAAGGGTTTTAAAGTTTTTCAGATAATTTTATTGAGGGATTTCAAAAGAATCTGTAGAATTTAAAAGGATTTCGAAGATTGTGGTAAAATTTTAAGGGATTTTATTACATTGTTCTAATTATTAAAAGATTTTGTAGTATTTTTAAGGATTTCATGAAATTTGATAACATTTCTAAGGATTTTAAGAGATTCTAAATGTTAAGAAATTCCAAGAGTTTTTTTTAATGAATTTTAGAGATTCTTGTTAATTTTGACATAGGTTTCAAGAGATTTGTGATTTTAGTGATTTTAGTGATTTTTGTGGATTTTTAAGGGATTTAAAGAGGTTTTTGGGAGTTATAAGAAATCTTGACGAATTTTAAGCAATTTCGAAGGTTTTCATGAAATTTTAAGTGATTTGAAAAGATTTCTCAGCGTTTTAAGAGAATTTAAGGGATTTTAAATCTTATGAAGTTTCGAGGAATTTTAAGAGATTTCAAAGGGTTTCAGAGTATTTTAAGGAATTTTAAGGTATTTTAAATGTTGTAATATAATTTTCAGAGATTTTAAAAGAAGTCAAGAGATTTTTATAATTTTCAAAGTATTTTATGAAATTTTAAAGAATTTTGTGAAATTTTATGAGATTTCTAACAATTTTAAGGGATTTTATGATTTTTAGAAGATTTTATAGAATTTTAAGGATTTCATGAAATTTCTAATAATTTTATTAGATTTTAAAGGATGTCAAGAAACTTTAAATGTTATCATATAATTTAAAGAATATTTTAAACAGTTGTTAAGAATTTTAACAAGTTTTCACAAATTTTAAAAGATTTCAAGAGAGTTCTATGAGTTTTAGAGTATTTTATGGGGTTTAAAGAATTTTAAAGTTGTCAGGTAAGTTTATTGATTTCCCTAATTTTTAAAAGATTTTGTAGAATTTTTAAGGATTTTATGGAATTTGATAAGATTTCTATAGACTTTAAGAGATTTTAAATGTTAAAAAATTTTAAGATATTTTTGGGAATTTGTAAAACTTTTTACGAGTTTCAACTTGGATTTCAAGACATTTATGATATTAATCGTTTTTGTGAATTTTTGAAGGATTTCAAGAGGTTTTGGGGAGTTTCAAGAAGTCTTAACGAATTTTAAAGTATTTCGAAGGTTTTTCTGAAATTTTTTTGCGCCATTAGTTTGTTTTTCTTCTTTCAACTTCAAGTCATTCAAAAGCTAATCATGCTTGCAACAACAATGTATGCGAGATTTTCGAGACATTTCGTGACACCACTTTTTTAAGATAGAATTATTTATCATAGTGGTAAAATCAAATTAAGTGATTTAATATTACTGAACCAAGTGATGCCAATGTTAGTAGTCTCGAAGTATTTCCTGATCAAGATTTTTTGCCCTCATCTATATTCGATATCGAAATTCATCCCTCTAGACTCTAGTGAAGAATCATGTCACGTATTTGACACATGTTTCACATCATGCAAGGAGCGAAGTGCAAGTGTTCATCGTCACTGGCACTCACTGGCAACATCCACACGTGGATCGTTTCCATCGAAATTACGGGAGATCTCAAACACCGTTGAACTCGAATAATTTTCCGATTCCAACCCCGCTGGGATATCTTCATTTTGGATTTGGGTCTAGACCGAATTCGTACCTTAAATGGGGCGACTGTATTGACATTAATGGAATTTCCCATGAGCTCTGCGTTAAATCGCGCATGATACCGTGAATAGGAAATTAACTGCCCTAAAATATCGAAATCTCCAGTCCAGGCAAGGAAAATTATACAAATGGACTTTACTTTTATCCATAAAATAAGATCACTAATGTACTTCACGATTTATTTGAGGATCATAATAATATACGATATTCATTCATATACGTATATTATAGCCCGTTTATCATTTATAACATGATACCGAGTCATACATTATGACATTAAGTCACATTTATGGTATTGAATACTGTAAGGAAAGAACTCCATTTATCATACAGGTATCTCAAAAAGGGTTAAAAATTCAATACATATAGGATTATATCCCGTGTGGAAATTACCCGATTTGTCTTTATTTAAAGTTGAGTACTAAGTAGAATTTGGCCAGACTAAGCTTAGGAAAACTGGCCAGGTCCCTACCAAATCCCAATCTGAATTTCTTCACAAGATCCGGTCTATGTGGAATATTCAAAACACCATTTCTCGAATGTAGGACACGATTTAAAACACTACATCAATCCAAGACAGGAATATAGTTGGATATTGATTTTGAGCCAGAATTATAAACTCAACAACAAATGATTCAGCGACCATACTAACAAGACCTATTTTGGCCAAAAATTTTGATTACTATGGAGTTGGAGACACTTTCTACTTTGTACAAGGAACTATGTCACATTGCTGATTGCATCGTTAGATATTCACATTTTACGAGCAACTTTATGGATGGAAATTCCGGTTTCAATTCCTCTCCCTATATCTTTATGACTGTTTTTTGTCTGAATGTACATATATGACACGTATATTATATATATAATATATATGTATGTATATATGTATATTCCACGAGTATTTTGACTGCTTTTACTGTCTGCAAGGTACACTCACCCCTGTCTCATTTTTCTTGTTCTGCTTTATACTTTTCTCTCTTTTTCCGTACTTTGTTTTAGAAAAGAGTTCAGTTATCCGTATAAAGTGCGCGTGGCAGTATTGCTATTGCGATACCGGTACTGGATACTGGTTCCTCTGAAACGTAGAGAGTCCCCCAGGTTCTCAACCATAGCAGGAGCGGCAGGCGTGCGGGCGCCATCGCACTCCTCCCCATCACCCTAAACCAGAATACTTTGACCGACGGAAACTCTCCTCACGTAAATACATTTCACCTCCGAAGATACGAAAGCTGGGAAGAAGCTTTTGCGGAAATTTTCTGTGCAGTTTAAACTTGCAAGTACAGCAGAGAGAAAAATAAAACTACCCGTGCAGAAATTGCCCTATTTAGCCCCATTTAAAGTAGGGTTTAGACAAGCCCCTCGTCAGGTTTTCTATTTTGAATAAAAAATTTTTAATCAAATGTGGTG
>CAJFCO010000177.1:1661907-1782478 GCA_904066015.1 Synergus gifuensis | reverse complement strand
GGGGGGGGGAAATTTTGCACAAATCTAATACCTTCTCTGATGAGAATGTAATATATAAGACCTGGATGGCATGTGTTAACAAAAAATTAGAAATCGTATATATGTATATCATGTACGTCCTGTCTTATCCTATCCTATCTTCCCGTCCATTTCTACTTCAGAAACCTCTCAAGAATTTATCCCAACAAAAATTTCGACAGAAAAGGTCAAATATGTGAAAACAGAACGAAATTTCGATAATGTAAACTGAATAAAACAAAAGAATGTTTTTCAACAAAACAAACATGGCACTTTTCCAAGCTTCAATATTTTTTTCTTAAAAAGAGGAAATTGCTTTCTAAAAAATCAATGGAAATATAGTAGGGTGTCTATTTCAAAAATTTTATCCCCTGCACAATTTTGAAGTGTGATATCAGTTATTTGAATGAGCGCACGCTGTGAGAGACTGAGTAAACAAATGGCAGATTACGTCAAAACAGATTGGATGTGCTGTTTGCCCGCTAGTGAGTATTTACTCGAATTGTTAGGGGTGCATGTTCAGAATATCCATTTTACAATTTATATATAGAAGCAATGTCATTGGAAATGAATAGATATTGTAGGGATAATTCGATATATGATAGGCAGGCTACATGCAAAGCCCAATAATTATAGACACGTGTCTGATGCATCTATGATATTGGATATATATTGAAACAAGTTGTTATTTTGAGAAACAAAGTGATTGGAACCAACACAATCAATGATTTCAATATTGAAAGAGCAGAAGTTGAAAGATCGAAAGTTTAAGAATACTATATACCATGACCAACATTTACTAACTTCAGCATATTATATCCCAATTTATATTATAATATGTTAGATACCCTCAGTTGATTTCCATCATCTGAATCGGGCAAAATTTCTAAACACATGAACCCTACTTGGTCCAAAATTACTATACGTCATATCTAACCACAATTTAATCCCCAGTATCGAAGCATTAGTAGGTTCAGGTGAAGGGTTCAAACAGGAGAGGGTGTAAGGTACAGGGTAGGTAGTATGTTGATTGATCGTCCGTCAGGCGCCAGCCTACCTGGCACCAGTTCAGTGCCGCTCAACTGTAACCGCAACATTGTTTAAAAGTTAGAGCAGCACAAAAGCTTTTTTACAATCTTTCTACATTGCTTTGGGAAATAACTAAGGGGAGTTACTAAATACAATTTCTTCCATTTCTGTCAACGGATTCGAATCTTCAGTTCAAATCTTCAGTTCGAATCTTCGAGTTGAGAATAAAATGAAAGTGGTAACTGAAAAAAAGTGTCTGATGTAAAAGCTGTGCAGGCGCAAAAGAAAGAAAAAATCAAAAAGTGGAGACAAAATGAAGAGAATGAGAAGCAGTAGTTAGAAAGCTCTAGACCTAAACCATCTCCTCACGTGGCAAGAAGGAACAGAGAAGTACTTGGTCTAGTTTATGCGAGCTCTCACAATTCCTCGAGTAGTACTCAGAGTTGACCTGCACGCATACCTATATGTTGGAATCACCTTTTCTGCAATGACGTCGACACTCAAAAACATAAGGTCGGCCACCTTGTAGTAATTTCAGAAAATACTCATGAAAGTCTTATTCAAGCCCTCAGAGTTACAACCGGGTTTTAGTGCCTCTGACACAACTCTCATTTTAGAAAACAAGATTAGATGGAAGAGGAAATTTTATCATTAAAACCCAAATGGAGTAGTAAAAAGTAATCAGATAAAATATTATATGTTTCGAAAAATTGTAAAAATGTGAGTTGTAGGAATTATAAAAGAAAGCGAGAGGAAGTTTAAATAGCATCCATATCCAAAATCCCTAATCTTAGGTAGTTCTAAAAGCTTTGGAAGCTACTAAAGACAAAATCGGCTCTGAAGCCATTCTAAAGTTTGAGGAGTTTTTTAAGGCCACATTTTGCATCGCAACTCGAGGATTAGGATAAAATAGAAACAGTCCATAGAATCAGTTTAAACTCACATAATCCACGAACATTCAACCACCTCCCGATAATATCTCCCAGCTGTAAGGATCGTCGTTATTTCATGGGGGCATTCTCCTATTTATTATGCGCCCCGGAGATAAAGCTTCAAAGCTAGCCAAGTACGAGACTCAAGTGAAGAACAGATGCTTTATACTCGCCATTTATTTTCAAGTATTATTAATACTGCCTGGTAATGAAGTTAGTGTAAAGAGCACTAAAGCACCTCCCACTATAAATGTACTTTACTGTGTAATAACATTTAACTAACGATAAATCTCTTTAAATGATATGTAAAGTTGAGATTTCGGTGATTTCGCAAAAAGATTTTATCACATCTATCAAAAGGATCAGATTCTAATCAAGTATCGTTTTTAAAAGCAATTAAAATAATGTTAATCAACATTTCAGGGACTCTCACAAAGTAACATACTATAAAGTGCTTGAAATGGGGTCGGAAATACCACAAGTCGCGATAAATGCATGTGGTTTAATAATTATAATAATTTTCAGAACGGGTAGATTAATGTCGTTGATGAGCGTCATTCGCGAGATGAATTATTATATTACTAAGAGGAACAAATGGATCACCATTCATTTCCACATATAGTCACATAATTACATGCAGAGTTGGATGAAGTTTTGTTAATCGCATTTTACAAATGAAATGCTCTTAATTCTATCATGAAAAAATAAATCTTAATTATCACAAATAAATGATTTCAAATATTAACGAGTCGTATTCGAATTCAGAGATAGAATTTAACCAGAACTTTTGGCAATGGGTTCTGAAGAATTAATCACATCCAATGAAGCCGTATGAAATAAAATTATCACGAATTCAATTTCTACTTCCCCTATCTGATAGTTTGCCCATGGCAAGCATTATTTATCAGCATCACGAAATGCTACTGATTAAAAGAAATACATATACAGGGTGGCCACTTGATTCAATTTTTCAATTTCCCTGACATTTCCCTGACTTTTCCCTGACTTTCAGACAAATTTCCTTGACAGAAAAATATTAAAAATACGTATAAATTTTCAATAATAATACTATTGAAATTTTTTCTAAAATTTTGTATACACTGAAAAAAAGGTTTGGTTCGGACAACAAAATAATTTTGTTGGTATTGTGCAACAAAATTTTTTTGTCGGCTCAACCAATCATTGTTGGGTCAAGAAAACGTTTTGTTAAACCAACAAATCATTTTGTTGAACCAACAAAAATTTATTTCAGCCAGCAAAACATATTTTGTTGCACAAAATATTTTTTTAAGTGCAATATCACATTAAATCTTTTGAGATTTAAAATAACTTCACAACATTTAACATTCGTAAAAATCTCTCGAATTTACAACAACTTTTGAAAAAATCTCTTAAAATTCATTGAAATTTCTTGAAATTCCTAGAAACATCTTAAAATTACACGAAATCCCTTCAAATATGTTAATATTTTATGAGATCCCTTCAATTTTCATTAATCGTTTTAAAATTCCTAAAAATCTCTTAAAATTTCCTGCAATTCTTCAAAATTCCATAAAACATTTTCAGAATCTCGTGAAATATTTTTAAATTCCACGAGAAATTTTTAAATCTCTTAAAATGCTCAAAAATTTCTTTAAATTATTGGAAACCTATTGAAATATTCTAAATTCCATTAAATCCTTTACAATTATTTTACAAAATCGTTTACAAATCATAACAATTTCGTGAAATTCTTTAAAATTCCCTAAAGTGTATTAAAATCTCTAAAAAAAATCTTGAAGTAGAAAATCTCACAATATCTTTTAAAAATCAAAAATGACTTGGAATTTTTTTTAATTCTATGAGGACTATTAAAATTCATTAAAATAATTTTTAAAATGTCAAAATTACATACAATTTTTACAAGCTTTTTAAAATCCTTTAGAATTCCTCGAAAAACTTTAAAATACTTAAAGATTTCTTAAAATTCTTGAAAGCCTCTTGAAATTCCTTAAACTTCTACAAAATCTTTTATAAATCATAAAAATTTTGTGAAATCCTTTAAAATTCCATGAGGAAAATTTAAATTCTTTAAAATCACTTTAAAGTAATAAAATTTCTTAAAATTCATACAAGCTTTTTAAAATCCTTTTAAATTCCACGAGAATATTTATAATTCCTTAAAATCTCTTAATATTCCTAAAAATCTCTTAAAATTTCCTGTAATTTTTCAAAATTTCATAAAACATTTTCAGAATCTTGTCAAATATTTTTAAATTCACGAGGAATTTTAAAATCTCTTAAAATGCACAAAAATTTCTTTAAATTATTGGAAACCTATTGAAATATTTTAAATTCCATCAAATCCTTTACAATTATTTTACAAAATCGTTTACAAATCATAACAATTTCGTGAAATTCTTTAAAATTGCCTAAAGTGTATTAAAATCTCTAAAAAAAAAAACTCTTGAAGTAAAAAATCTTACAATATCTTTTAAAAATCAAAAATGACTTGAAATTTTTTTAAATTCTATGATGATTATTAACATTCCTTAAAATCATTTTTAAAATGTCAAAATTATTTACAATGATTACAAGCTTCATAAAATCCTTTAGAATTCCACGAAAAACTTTAAGATTTCTTAAAATTCTCGGAAGCCTCTTGAAATTTCTTAAATTTCTACAAAATCTTTTGTAAATCATAAAAATTTTGAGAAATCCTTTAAAATTCCATGAGGAAAATTTAAATTCTTTAAAATCACTTTAAAATAATTAAATTTTCTTAAAATTCTTACAAACTTTTTAAAATCGTTTTAAATTCCACGGGAATATTTATAATTTCTTAAAATCTCTTAAAATTCTGACAAGTTTCTTAAATTCCTTTATAATTCAACGAAAAACATTTAAATCCATTAAAATACGTAAAAAAAACTTTTATAGTTTTTGAAACCTTTTCAAACTTCCCTAAAATTCCACAAAATCTTTAGAAAATCATAAAAATCTCGTGAAATCCTTTAAAATTTCTCAAGGAACTTTAAAATTCCTTAAAATTCTTTGACTTCCCTAAACTTCCTTAAAAATCTCTTAAAATTTCATGAGGTCCTTTTAAAATTCAACTAAATCTTTTAAATATTATACAAATCTCTTGTAATCACTTAAAATTCCTATAAAAAACCTCTTAAAATCCTTTAAAATTATTGAAAATGTCTTAAAATTATTAGAAACCTAAAGAATCTCAAAGAATATCTGGAAATTATTGATAATCCTTCGAAATTTTTGGATAGTTTCTAAAATTTGTTAAATAAATTGTAAAAGTTGTATATTTAATACGACAAAAATAACATAGTTAACATAAATGTAAATTTCTATTTTCCCTGACAACTAGTCGCATTTCCCTGACATTTCCCTGACTTTCCTGACTTCCCTGACTTCCCTGACTTCCCTGACATGTGGCCACTCTAATATATATTTTAAAAACAATATTTAGAGCGTCATAAAGAAAAATGTATTTACAAGTAAAATTTTTCAAGCTAAAATCGTTTTTACAGATCGATGTTAATTTTCCTCTTCTCATCTTATATGAATTTCGATTATTTAATTAAAATGTTTCGATCTCGCGGAATATACAAATGTTTACGGAAATCCTCTACTGGAATTTAATTACACTCTTGGGTTCGAGAGTTGGAGACATGCTTGGATGCGTCAGATAGATACTATAGTTTCTAAACTCTCTGTAACTCATACCGATCGATGAGTTCCACCCGTTGGTCATTCGTCGACCGCACGTGCACAAGAGACAATAATGTCATTTCTGGCTCGAGTGCTTTCTGCATCAAAACATTAATAACACTATGTGTGCAAATTAATTTCATTACAAGACTCATAAAGCAACTAGGAAACCTAATATGACACTCTAAAATTCTCTCTTTGCTCATAATATCCTAGTATTTCTTAATTAAACAATATACCAAAATATAATTTCCAACGAAAACATTTGCTTAAATTAAAATCCGTTATCTCCATGGTAAATTCATGACATTTTTACAAAAAATTATGTCAGAAATTTCTATAATAATGTTCAATTTGAAAATAGTTCAATTTACTCTTCATAAATGTCCAAAAAAATTTCTTTAGATCTGAAAAAATCTTTAGAAAATGACAATAAGACAAAGTGGTCTAAGCTTGTGAAGATTGTTATTTCAGTTTCCTATTAAAGCAGTATTCTCGACGGTTGGATTTGGATGGCATAGAAGATTGATGGAGTAGAACGAGTAAATCGAGTAGATGCAAATAGAAGGATTGAATCGATCACTTTGGTACACGCACAATAACAAGAGGTGGAATTGCTTGTTCGCCATGAGCCAAATAGCTCATTTGCTTCGCACAATGGCTTACGTTTGCAGCGACTAAAACTTAATTAGCAAAGGGCTGCCCTTCTAGAATCAGCCAGCTTTATCGAGGTCTCAAGTTCTGGATCAATTAAATCGTTCCAAATGCCAAACGAGACTTGCTAGATTGCCTTGAGAAATTTACACGAAGAATATCATTTAATCCACTTATTAAAAAACAAAAATTGTAAGAAGAGAGACACAGGAAGGTCGAATGAGAATGACGTCTGCTGTTTTTCAATGCCCTGTTTGTCTCCTTTGTTATCGTTTACTTTTTTTGTATTAATGAAGTAATTGTGTCATGTTAAAATTTTTTTCTGCTCTTAACGATTGACTCTCATCCATTTCATCATATATTACGTGCGTCTTGTCAATCTTAAGAACTAGTAGGAAATATTAATGTGTAGCCCAAAAAATACTTTACTTCCTAATCAAATTGTGATAAAGTATAAATAAGATACTAAATACTTCAAACTCGGTAATTTTGAATGATCATTTTAACATTCTCTTCTCGACATTTATTTTCAAAGACAGATAACTTATCACTTAGCTAAAGATCACTCGCCTCTCTCGACTTTATCACTAGTTTCAATTCACTGTTTATCCAGAAATGGAGCTAGTTCCTGCCCTCTTAAGTACATTAACAATTTTAATATTCCTCTTCTACTACCTAACCAAGAACTATGACTACTGGAAAGCAAAAGGAATTCCCTGTATCCCAGGTGGAGTGCCAGGTTTGGGCCACGTGTGGCCTGTGCTATTTCTTCGTGAAAACTTCCCAGGATTGTGCAAAAGACTTTATGAGAGTGCACCTGCATATAGTATGGTTGGTTTCTACCATTTGCAAACTCCTGCTCTTCTTATCAGGGATCCTAACCTGGCCAAGAACATCCTAGTAACCAACTTCTCGAGCTTTTACGAAAATCAGGTGAAACTTGATCCTCACCTGGATCCCCTTTTGTCCACACATCCTTTTTTTAACAACGGTGATGCCTGGAAAAACTCGCGTGTGCGCATAACAAACGCTTTTTCCGCTCGAAAGCTAAAAATGCTCTTAAATTCTATCAACGGTGTGTGTTTCAAGATGAGTGATTATCTATCAAAAAAAGTGAGTGATCAAGGCTTCACGGAACTCGAACTAAAAGAGTTTTTCTCACGCTACACAGCAGAAGTCGTCGCGAATGCAATTTTTGGAGTGGAAGGCCATTCTTTCGACGAGACTCCAAATCCAAATTCCTTCAGTGAAATAGGTAAAGTTATTTTCGAGTCCACAGTGCTTAATGGAATAACTCAAAACTTGGTATTCTTTTTACCTGAACTCGCAAGGAATTGTAAAGTTAGCCTCATACCACGAAGAATGGACAAATTTTTTCGTAGAACTATGAACGAAGTGATAGAATTGCGGAAAAAAGAAGACTTTGTTCGAAACGACTTCCTTCAAATGATGATTGATCAGGAGAAGGATTGTGAAAAAAATATAGAAAATATTATAGTGTCCCATGCTGCTTCTTTTTATTTTGATGTTTATGAGACTTCTAGCATCTCTCTAAGTTTTCTAGCCTTTATGATTGCACATAATCCGGAAATTCAAGAGAAATCACGCGAGGAAATCAAGAAAGTACTTTGCAAGTTCAGGGGAGTTCTGTGCTATGAGGCCCTTCAGGAGATGACTTACATGGAGCAGGTTTTGAACGAGTCGATGAGGCTATACCCAGCAGCGGGTTCCTTGATGAAAATTTGCACCGAGGAGTTTCAGTTGACTGGAGCAGATGGAATTTCGTGTAACGTCGAGCCTGGAACTATTATAGTGATACCCTCAGAAGCCTACCATGTTGATTCTCTCTATTGGTCAAATCCGGAAAAATTTGACCCAGATAGGTTCAGTGAAGAGCAAAAGAGGAATAGAAATAAATTCTCCTTTTTGCCTTTTGGTGAAGGGCCTAGAATTTGTGTGGGGATGAGAATGGCAGTGATGCAAATGAAGGCTGCGATGGCGACTATTTTACAAAATTACAGCCTGGAAGTTTCTTCAAAAACTCGAATTCCATTGGAAAGGGATTCAAAAACATTAATGTCGAGTGCGAAAGGTGGTTTGTGGGTCTATATGAAGCGATTAGATGGCTTTTAACTAAAAGGGTAGGTTTAATAATGTACCAAAAGTTTTGAACATTCAAATGAACAAAATATTTTTTCTCACTTCTATTTTATCCAGGATTATTGATCCAATTAGAAAAAAATAGGTATTACAAGTTTCTTTCATATAAAATTATTTTTAATGAGAATAAATCAATATTTTAACACTGTTTCCAGTATTCGTTCAATTCAATGTTCAAAACTTCAACTAAATGGTTTATTATCTGTGTAGGGGTTACAGATACTGCCCAAGTACAAATAATAGTAAAAAAAAGTACGAGCTATAATTAACACAGTGCAAAGAGAATTAATAATTTGAATCTTAGCTAATCAAGATGTCTCAGCGAAATTGATTAGTGGTCCAGACTGTGTGGAGAATAATATCGATTTCCATTATCTCTGGTGTACTTGAAAGTAAGTTAAAGTTATTAATGTAGATGTCTTGGTAGGAGTTAGAAGTTAAGGCAGGGTTAAGTAATTGGCATGAGCAAATTAATTTCTAGATTGTAAAGAGTAAATATACAAGTAATGTCAAATTCGCAAATTAATATGGATTTTGTATATTTGATATAATTGTGTAGAAAGTATTTATTCAACGATGAAACGTAAGTTTAATAATCTTATTAATATAGAGAGTGTGATATAATGAACAATTCGATTTCCGGCCTGAATACTATTTTGTAAACTCAGTATACAAGAACGCTCTACGCAGTAATTAACTTATAATTAATTATTAATTAGTTTACACTTCTACAACGTCAATGTGTTGAACTAATCATTGTATCCTTGATTTCCATACAAAATATGTCAAGTATGTTTATTGTACTGACTTACGATAATGAAATAAGAAATATTAGATACTTTAAAAATATAGAACTAATAAACATTTTTTTTCTCGATCTTTGATATTCTGAAATGTATCAACTGTTAAATTATTATCATTTTAAATTACTATAGAAAATACTCGAATGACGTAAATGTGACGGATGTAAGAGATTATGGCTAATAATTATTGATTGCGATTATTCTCAGAGTTTTTCGATAATTCACGAATGATTGGCAAATTATTTCCGAAATATTAATCGCTACGAAGAAAAAATAATTGTTAAAATTTTCAAAAATGATTTCTTTGTTTTGTAATTTTTTTCTAATAAATGTGTTCAATACCAATCAGATGTTTATTTTGCAAGTAATACGTATTATAAGTAATAGTATTTTAGGAAAGACTAAAAATATATTTTTAGTCTTTCCTAAAATTGCCGAGTCAATCGAATACGTCATATTAATTATCATAATATTTAATTAATCATGGTGCTCAGTTCAAGGAAAGATGTTTCAAATCAAAGTTCGGTCAGTTCCCCCAGCAGCCTTGTAAGGTCAACCAAGATAAAATCATTAATTATATGTCGAATGATTAATTCAAAACTATGATTAGACTCGGGATATAATAAAAAACATAAGTGGGAGTGTCACAGGAAATTATTATAGTATAGAAATTTTGAAATTTTGATCTCTGACCCAGAAATTGATAAGGTATATCATATGACAATAACAGATTATATTGGAATGAGAGGAAATATACTTTTTATTCCTACTGTCCAACTTTCATTTTCTGAATCGATACAATGACGAGAAAAAGAACATAAAGAATAAGAAATTTTATTATACACGTTTGTCTCTATAAAATATGTGTTTGCATTCACTATATATTGTGTTATGTACTCGAGGACGGAGAACACGGGAAACCACTCAAGCAACCCGTTGGGGTACGTCTGAGACGTGGGTCACTATATCTCAGTCGTTGAAAATACGAGGGGCCAAGTGAACCAAGAACACCCTCGCTATGCGCTTATTTCTGATAGCTCGACATTTCAAAGTCAGGTTTGTTCATTTTGTCAGTTTTATCTGTTTCCTCCCGCGACTTCCTGGCATGGTTTCATTTTATTATATTGACATAAAGAGAAAAGACTTTGTTTTAAAAATTTTAATTTAAAAAAAAAAATCATTTTTAATCGCTCGAAATACGGCCATCACACAAAGGAACCCCTTTAAACTTCCTATGCTGACTCGCATTTCGCATTTTCAGTTTAATAAGGAATATATTTACTCCATTTTTCGGAGTCTTTGCTAGATTCTCGCTGTGCACCCAATATTATTCCGCTTCGTCATTATCCGGAACGTATGTGTGTCGAGAGGCTGACGAGGATTATATGGAAAAGCTAGAAACGGGATGCGAAGCATATAGTGAACCAGGATTTAAGAAGGGTTGGAGAAGAGGGGTAAAAGTGAAAAGCGACAAAGCGAAATCCGCTCTGCATGGTGGCATTCGAAGTGGAACTGTAGGTACATGTACCGGGAATCTAGCGGCAATCTCCTAATTGCATACCAAAAAGAGATAGAAGAGTATTTGCGAGTTCACCCCCCATGACTCACCCCGAATATTTCTGAGGGAACTCGGTATAAGAAACGTTATTGCGCCACTTCGTGAAATTTCCTAGTTTCGACCTCCTTCCACATTCTCCTACCCCTTCCTTCCCCTTTCTACCTTTTCCTACCCCTTTCTCTTACCCAACGCTTCCTGGTCTTCGGTGCATTTGGCATGCAACGGCTTTGGTATGCTATATTACTTGCGGGGTTGACGTTCCTCCAGGCAACTCTGAGATTAGGTCTTTCCCGGGATTTTCGAGTTCTACGAGGTACTTTCAAAAGTCTCCTCCAATCGGGCTCATGGAACGCCCTGTCGCTACCTACTTACCTCTGGTTTTTATTAAATTGCATTGAACCCGGATTTAGTGCGGATTTTTCTATTTTTACTTGCCCAGCTTTCCAGAAGGGATTGGTTCTGAATTGATTACGGGATATGCATTTTTCAGTCGCTCTGAATTGTACAGATATAACATACATAGTTATACTTTTTTCTATTCTAATCTATTCTAAAAAGATGATTGAGTCGAAGTAGAAATATCGTAACGCCTATTCCGCACTCCTGATTTTGTCGTCGTGTAAGTATCGATAGTGATTTTCGATAATCGATACTTGCCGAATCGTAAATTCTGCGTGAATTGAATTTGAAATTTTGAATTTGGTTTCGTTAATAATCATTTTGTCACAAGCATAAACTCGAAATACATTGAAAATCAAGGAATTTTAAGGGAATTTTATGGAATTTTTAAAGATTTCATGGGAGATAATGGGCTTTTAAATATTATCGTAGAATTTTAAAGAATTTCAAGAAGTTTCTGGGAATTTTTAGAATTTTTCACGACTTTGATCAGATTTCAATCGGACTTCAAGGTACTTTTATGACTTTTAAAATATGTATTTTGTGGGATTTAAATAAGGAATTTAAAACTTTATAGGGAATTTTATTGAGGAATTTCAAAAGCTTCTTATGATTTTTAAAAGATTTTGTGGCATTTACAAGGATTTCATGGAATTTGACGAAATTTTTAATGATTTACAGGGATTTTAAATCTTAAGGAATTTCAAGACATTTCTGGGAATTTTTAGAGATTTTCATGAGGTTTTTAATAATAAATTTTTAGGGATTTGATGGATTTTTATGAGATTTCTAATAATGTTAAAAGACTTCAAGAGATTTTTCTAATTTTTAAAAGATTTTGTTGAATTTGATGAGATTTCTTATACCTTTAATGGATTTTAAAAGATATAAAAGGAATTGTAATTGTTATCATTGAATTTTAAAGAATTTCAAGAAGTTTCTGGAAATTTTAAGAAATTTAAAAAGATTTTTGAGATTTTTAAAAAATTTTTATAATTTTTAAAACAGGGTGTCTAGTGATCAGGCAATTTGAAATTCCCGGGTTTTCTCCCGGTCTTTTCCAGTCTTTTCCCAGTCAAATTTTTTTCCTGCAAGTCTCTAATTTCACGAAAACCTTCGAAATATCTGAAAATTTGTAAGAATAATATAATTAGGAGATATAAGATATTATAATATAATATAATTATATACTAATATAATATCTTATTTCTTTAAAATAAAAAATCTCTTGAATCGATGTGAAAAATTCGTAAAAATCTCTAAAAATTCCTAGAAACCGCTTGAAATTCCTTAACATTTAAAATCCCTTAGAATCATTAGAAATCTCATCGAATTCCATGAAATATTTTAAATGTCAGAAAAATCTCTTGAAATCGGTTAAAATTCGTAAAACTCTCTTAAAATTCCTTAAAATTCTACGATAACATTTAAAAAACCTTTATATACTTTCAAATTCGTTAAAATAATTAGAAATCCCATAAAATTGTATGAAATCCTTTAAAATTTCACAAAATCTTTCAAAATCTCTTGAAATCCGATAAAATTATTAGAAATCTCATCAAATTACACAAAATCATTAAAAAGTCCACAATATCTTTTAAAAAGCAGAAAATTCTCTTGAATTCTCTTAAAATTCCTGAATATTCCACGATAATATTTTAAATCCCTTAAAATTTCTAGAAATCTTTGAAATTTCTCGAAATTCCACGACAACATTTAAAATCCCCTAAATGTCCTATACAAACCTTTTGAAATCTCATAAAATTCCATAAAATCGTTAAAAATTTCTCAAAATCTTTTAAAACAGAAAAATCGTTTGAAATCCTTCCGAATTTTACGACAACCTTCGAAATCCTTTTAAATTCCACAAAATCTTTTAAAAATCAGAAAAATCTCTTGAAATCCCTTAAAATGATTGGATATCTCAAAAAATTGCATAAAATCCTTAAAAATTACACAAAATTTTGTTTAAATCATAAAAATCTCTGGAATTATTTTTAAATTCCTTGAAATTTCCAGAAACCTCTTGAAATTTCTCCCAAAAAAAGTAGTATAACGAAATATCTAAAAAATCTTGTAAAAATTTTTGTTGAATACTTGATTGGCTTTTGAATGACTTGAAGTTGTAAGAAGTAAAACAAAATAATCGAGCGCGTAGCGCGCGTGTTGGTTTACTAGTTTTTTTTTAATTTGATTAAGTAGAAATGGAATAAAAAGAAGATAAAGTAGAGAAAAATCGATTTTTCAATAAAATACCAAAAATTCCCGGTCCTAAATGAAATTCCCGGGTTTTTACCGGTTTTTTCCTGGTCAAATAAAATTCCCGGGTTTTTCCCGGTTTCCCGGTCCGTAAACACCCTGTAAAAGATTTTGTAGAATTTACAAAGATTTCGAAGGTTTTCGTCAAATTTTAAGGGATTTCAAAAAATATTTCTAATTTGTAAAAGATTTTTAAATATTTTTAAGGATTTCATGGAATTTGATGAAATATTTAATGATTTTAAGAGATTTTAAGAGTTGAGAAATTTCCAGAGGTTGCTAGAAAGTTTTAGAGATTTTCACTAATTTTAACATGGACTTCAAGAGATTAATGATTTTGAAGGTTTTTATGTACATTTTTAACGATTTTTACGAAATTCAAGAGATTTTTAGGATATTAAAACGATTTTGTAGAATTGTATGGGATTTTAGGATATTTCGTGAAATTTTAAGGGATTTTATGAGATTTCTAATAATTTTAAGTGATTTCGAGAGATTTTTCTGATATTTAAATGATTTTGCGAGAATTTTAAAGCATTTCGTGGAATTTGATAAGATTTCTATGTAATATTTTTAAGGGATATAAAAGAGATAAAGAGATTTTAAATGTTACCGTAAAATTTCAAGAATTTTTCTGAGAATTTTAAGAGATTTTAAAGTTTGACACGGAATATCAAAAGGTTTCTAGGAATTTTTAGAGACTTTCATGAATCTTAACGTGAATTTCAGAAGATTTATGAGTTTGAAAATTTTTCTCGAATTTTTAAGGATTTCATGGAATTTGAAGATATTTTTAATACTTTTAAAAGATTTTAAAGGATATAAAAGGGATTTGATTTGTTTTCATTTATCATTTATCATTTATCATTTGTTATCATTTTTTTATCATTTGTTATCATTTGTTATCATTTCACAGGTTTTCAAAGGTTTCTTGGAATTTCTAGATATTTTCACGAAGTTTAACATAGATTTTAAGAGATTAGAAAAATAAAATATAATAAATTAAATATAATATTTGAAAAAGAACGTAAATGCTCGCGCAGAGCGCGCGTTCGTTCTTGTGATCAAAAAGTAGACAATGATTCAGCTTACTTTTATTTTCTGTGAAAAAAGGCCACCAAGTAAAAAAAAAAAGAGCAAAAAATAATGTGGATTACTGTTTTCTGAAAGCAGACGAAGGGACAAGGGATTCCGGAAAGCTCTCACAACAAAGAGTAGGGGCACTATGAAGGTTTCTTTTTCTACGTGAACTGAAGTTATTTTCCCCACAAGTCCAATGGACGTTGCGTATATGGAAGGCCTTTGAAGAACCTGATCCTTACCCTTCTACACCTGTTGATCCCTGAGTCCAGGGAAGGAAACGCACGGAAGATAGATAAAGGCATCCCCTTGACACGCACGGAATTATGCAAGCTTCACCTACGGACGATAAAATAAATCATGGCTCACAGGGACAAGTAGTACCCGACGACTTCTTTTTTCTTCCCACTCTGCCTTGTTCAGAGTGAGGCGAGACAAGGTGGGCAAAGAGCGAGTTTCCCCTTGGGAAATCAGAGAAAGATGCACTGCGACTATACAGCCTCTTCTCGACTCTGCACGCGATATTTTCTATTCCTGATTTTCGGTCACGACATATGCACTGGGATGCTTCACTGTCTTGCAATGACTTCGTAAGCCGTTCGAATATTGTAGTTTAAATGTTTAGCCGAACTTTGAGTTAACATTCTGAGAATGAAAAGATTGTCTTCTCATTTTTTTTTTTTTTTTATATGAAGAAGAAAAATTGAAGAAATATTCAGAATTAAATTTATCTAAGAAACTATATTAAGTATAGTAAAATCGTTTCGGTTTGCATACAACATTGTAGAGTGACACATGGAAGTATTTTAATGCCTTGGACATATCACCTGAAACAGCTTGTGTAGCAATAAGGAGGAAAGAAATACAATGCAAGAAAGCAAAGTCTGTCAAAACTATGTTTCCGCTTGCGCATTTTACGTTGCCGACATAGCATGGAGGCGCCTGCATGTTAAAGTAAAACAAACTTGCTTTATAGTTTGTACTTTCCGTTTGCGAATTACCAATGTTATATAGTTCACAAGCATTCGACGATCTACAAACATGCGACGCATAAATCATCCCATGATTAACAAAACGTATAACTCACGCTAAAACGCAGGATATGATTTAATTTTGTGCAAAATTAGTAATTAATATACAAATGTAAGATTAGTGCCAATATCTAAATAGTAAAATCCCTAACAACGCGGAACTTTTATGTTATATGTATTGTTTTAAAAGCAAAAGATTGTTTTAACAAAAGATCAACGTTTGCAAACAAAACATAAAAGTTTTGTTCTAAAAGAACAAAAAATACTACAACAGATTGTATATAGTTCCGGAAATTAATTCTGGAAAGTTCATCGAAGCGAAGAAATGCATCGAAATGGATGAAACACATTCTCTATTCATCAACAGAGCCATTGAGTTCAACAAACAGTGAAACAAAGGCTCTAATCTCGAATGGACACAATGCTTTTGTATAAGCATGTCTTTTACGATTAAACTCTATTTAGTTGCATATTATAATATTTTTGTTCTGAAATCCTTAAACCATTCATCCCACGTCAGACAAAAATTCACCAGTTTGAAAGTCGAGTTTGGAACTATTTTCTCAGTTGAGTAGAACTTTTTACTATAAAAGTGTGAAGACTCATTAGATCATTTACATTTTTTAACAATTCTGTAGAGAAACGTTGCTACATTTCACATTTAATAACATAACAATTCAAATCCCTGTTATATCCTTTAAAATCCTTTAAAAGTATTAGAAATATCTTTTCGAGAAAAATTTTCAAACTCATAAATCTTCTGAAACCCACGTTAAAATTCATGAAAATCTCTAAAAATTCCTAGAAACCTTTTGAAATTCTGACAAACTTTAAAATTCTTGAAATTTTACGGTAACATTTAAAATCTCTTTATATCTTTTCTATCAAATTCCATGAAATCCTTTAAAATTCTCACAAAATCATTTAAATATCAGAAAAATCTTTCGAAATCACTTAAAATTATTAGAAATCTTATAAAATTCATTAAAATTTCATGATAATATTTCAGATTCCTTAAAACATCATAAAACTCTCACGAAGCTTTTAAAATTCCTTAAAATTTCACGAAATATCCTAAAATCCTATACAATTCTACAAAATCGTTTTAATATCCTAAAAATCTCTTAAATTTCGTGAAAATCACTTAAAAATCGTTAAAAATGCACATAAAAGCTTTCAAAATCATTAATCTCTTGAAATCCATGTTAAAATTAGTGAAAATCTCTAAAAATTTCTAGCAACCTCTGGAAATTTCTCATCTTTTAAAATCTCTTAAAATCGTTAAAGATTTCATCAAATTCCAAGAAATCCTTAAAAATATTACAAAATCTTTTATAAATTAGAAATATTTTTTGAAAACCCTTAAAATTTCACCAGGGTGGCCACGAGATTTAATTTTTCAATTTCCCTGACATTTTCCTGACTTTTCCCTGACTTTGAGACAAATTTCCCTGACAGGAAATTTTTTTTAAAATTAGCATAATATCTCTTGAAATCTTTTGAAACTCAAATTAATCTTTTTAAAAATACTTGGAAATCACTTGAAAGCAATTGAAATTCCTTGAAATACTTTAAAATTACATAAGGAACTTTTAAATCTTAATCTTAATCTTAAAATCCTTTAAATTTCCTCAGATTTCTCAATAATTTTTTTAAATTTCAAAGAATCCATCAAATTCCTCTATTTTTTCTAAATACAACGATCTAAAAAAAATCTAAAAATCTAAAAAAATAATAATAATTCCTAGAAACGCCTAAAATGTCTTGAAATATCTTCAAAATCTTTAGGCTCCTTGAATTCTTTTCGAAATCTTTTAAAACATAGTGAAAGTCTTTGAAATACTTTAAAATCCTTTGAAATACTTTGAAATATTTTGAAATCATTTAAAAGCTATTGAAATTTCTTGAAATTCTTTAAAAACCCTTTAAACTCTTTTTGAATCTCTTAAAAATTCCGAAAATATTAAAAAAATTTTCGAAATCCCTTGAAATGCTTGAAAATCATTTAAAATCCCTTCAAATCAAAAGCAACTTTTGAAATTTTTTTAAATCCCATGAGGAATATTTAAATTCCTTAAAATCACTTTTAAAATGTCAACATTTCTAAAAATTCTTACAAGCTTCATAAAATTTCTAGAATTCCAAGAGATACTTTTGAATCCCTCAAAAAAAGTAAAAATCTCTTCAAATTTTATAAAACCTCTTGAAATTCCTTAAAATTCCACCAAAATATTTTAAATTCCTTAAAATCTCTTAAAATTCCATGAAATCCTTTAAAATTTCACAAAATCTTTTAAGAATCAAAAATAAATTTTGAAGTTGTTTAAAATTCTATGAGGAAAATTTAAATTCCTTAAAATCATTTAAAAAATGTCAAAACTTCTTTAAATTCTTACAAGCTTCTTAAAATCCTTTACAATTCCACAAAAAACTTTAAAATCTCTTAAAATACACAAAAATCTTTTAAAGTTTCATGAAATCCGTTCAAATTCCCCGAAATCTTTTAAATGTCATAAAAATCTCTTGTAATTCCTTTAAATTCCTAGAAACCTTTTAAAATTCCTTAAAATTATTGAAAATCATTAGAAACCCAGATATTATCAAAAAATGCCTGGAAATTCTTTATAATCCTTCAAAATTCTTGAAAACCTTCTAAAATCTGTTAAATAAACTATAAAAGCTTGTAATATGAAAAAATAACATAGTATAAAATTTCAATTTATATTTTCCCTGAGAGCTACTCGCATTTCACTGACAAACTTTTTTTTCCCTGACATTTCTCTGACTTCCCTGACATGTGGCCACCCTGTTCACGAAAACCTTCGAAATCTTTGTAAATTCTACAAAATCTTTTAAAAATCATAAAAAGGTTTTGAAATTCCTCAATAAAATTCCCTATAAAGTTTTAAATTCCTTATTTAAATCCCACAAAATACATATTTTAAAAGTCAAAAAAGTACCTTGAAGTCCAATTGAAATCTGATCAAAGTCGTGAAAAATTCCAAAAATTCCCAGAAACTTCATGAAATTCTTTAAAATTCTATGATAACATTTAAAATCCCATTATCTCCCATAAAATCTTTAAAAATTCCATGAAATTTCCTTAAAATTCCTTGATTTTCAATGTATTTCGAGTTTAGACTCGTGACAAAATGATTATTAGCGAATTCTGTCAGTAAATTTTAGAAAAGGGGATATGAGACGTCTATAAAGTTGTCCTACAAAAGGGTATACGAGTTAGAAGGTTGTTCCGTCGTGTAAGATTTATCGCTGTGTCAGGGAAACTTTCTTACTGGAATTCGCAAAATTTAGAGCTTATTCAAGAGACAGTGAGAGGTCAACGGAGGGAAGGGTGTTAAAATGTTAACAGTGTTAACACCCTTCGTTCCTCTTTTTGGATCTAGTTTCCACCAGTTTCAGGATCCTTAAGATCTTGAGATTCCTCTTGGGGCCAATTCAAGACCACGCCTCTTTTTTTCATTGGAAATTTATCATATCACCATGATTAATATTAAAATTATTAATTAATGATTACGAGAGATAATCAATCAAATCAAGAGATTTAATAATTAAATTTCTCAATGCATTTTAAAGAGTTTTACAAGACTTCTAAAATACCTGAATTCCATTGTTTGTATATATTTCCACTTTTAGCATTTTATATGAATTATTTAATATGAATTAATTCATACAGAGATTATTTATGAAAAAGTATTTACGGAACCTAACGATTTAATATTATATAGTTCCTTCCTCCATCCAATTTCTTTTAATGATTCAAAACGTACCCAACAACATCAGCTCACGGATTTCTTCGGATTTCCGAATGCCATCGAATAAATTTTTCATTCGATGGCACGAAAAGACTCGTTTCCGGGATTTCCTCGGAAATCACAGTAAGCTTCACGCTATTCGGAATTCACTTTAACGAAATTCCGGTTTCCGTGATTGAGGCTTCTTGGATACAATTTTCAACGTATTTTATTTAAATCATATAAAAATAACTTATTTTATAGAAAGATGACAATGATTCTAAATTTCCAGAATCTTTTTATAATAAATGTTATTCGCGGTTTTCAAAGCACATTATATTTTCTATGGCGTTCCTTTCATAAGTTTCAGAAAATTATATTTATTTCCAAATTTTACCCACTCGATTGGTTTTGGTTGGTATAACATTATTTTCCTTTACAGTCCAATAATTTTCCACGATATTGGGTCTAATTCCGGGCAAGAGAGGAAGAAGAGGATAAGCCGAGACTAAACGAAATTCAGAGCATATATAAAGCAAAAGCTGCGAAGGTACTTTTAACCTTAATAAATCTTCTACTCCCGACAAGATGCGTGTGTGTGCGAGTTTCGGCGTTAAAGAATGAAATATTTATTTTAATGTACTGTAATTACATATCAAGCCCCAGAGCAACGTAATTCACTCTGGGGCGTTTGATAGAGAAACACCATAAATTTTTGTGAACACTAAGGTGCGAGTTTTCCTGAAAACCATAAATTATAAATTTAAATCATGAAAACTCAATTTTCATAGACGTAAATTTCTTTTCCTGAAATTTGTGGTAGCCACTTAATCAAAAAAATATTTTTTCTCGAAAGTTCGTTACAGATTTCATCTATTTTATTCTTCTGAAGTAGAGGCTGTTAATGAAGCTTGTAAAAAATCTTTTTGAGTTAGTGAAGTGAGATAAGACACGTTCACCCACTTACAGTCAACAGAAATTATACTGCACTCTTTCTTTACTTTTTTAAATTATAACGAAGAAGATATTGGACAAATTTTGTGACCGTCTTAAATCATGCTAACGCCAGGATATTTTTTACCAGATTACCAGTATAGACTCAAGATCGGACTACACAGACACAGGGTGGCCACGATATTCAATTTATTTATTTCCCTGACATTTCCCCGACTTTTCCCTGACTATCAGACAAATTTCCCTGACAGAAAAGTATTAAAAATGCGAAGAAATTTTCAGTAAAATTACTATTGAAATTTTTCAAAAATTTCGTATAATATCACTTTACATCTTTTGAAATTTAAAATCATTTTAAACCACTTGAAATTTATAAAAATACCTCAATTTTATGACAACCTTGGAAATCTCTTCAAATTCCTTGCAACATGTTAAAATTCGAGAAAACCTTTAAATTTTCACTAATTGATTCAAAATTCCTCAAAATCATTTAAAATCCTTCATATTCCTCAAAAAACTTCAAAATCATTTCAAATTCCTAAAAATCTCTTAAAATTTCCTACAATCCTTCAAAATTCCACAAAATTTTTTCAAAATTTCACGAGGAACTTTAATATCTCTTACAATGCGTCTAAATCTCTTAAAATTATTGGAAACTTATATTGAAATTCCTTACAATTCACTGAAATCTTTTGAAATTCCTAGAAACATATTTACATTCCTTAAAATTTCACTATAAGTTTTAAAATCCTGTAAAATGTCATAAATTCTTTACAAATCCCTTAAAATCACTGTTAAAAAATCAAAATTTCTTAATTTTTTTTTAAATTCCACGAGAATATTTAATAATCCCTTAAAATTTCTTTAAAACCTTCCAAGTTTCTTAAAATCCTTTATAATGCCATGAAAAACTGTTAAATTCTTTAAAATACATAACAATATCTTAAAATTTTGTAAAAGTTCACAAAATCGTTTAAAAATCATAAAAATCTCATGAAATCCTTTAAAATTCCACGAAGAACATTACAATCTCTTAAAATTACTTTAAAAAATCAAAATTTCTTAAAATTTTTACAAGCTTTTTAAAATCCTTTTAAATTCCACGAGAATATTTATAATTCCTTAAAATCGCTTAAAATTCTTACAAATTTCTTAAATTCCTTTATAATACCACGACAAATTTTTAGATCCCTTAAAATTTGTAAAAAAACCTTTATAAGATTTGAAAACTTTTAAAAATTCCCTAAAATTCCACAAATTCTTTAGAAAATCATAAAAATCTCGTAAAATCCTTTAAAATTTCTCAAGGAACTTTAAAATTCCTTAAAATTCTTTGAATTCTCTGAACTTGAATTCTCTTAAAATTTCCTGTAATCCTTCAAAATTCCATAAAAAATTTCAAAATCTCGTGAAATATTTTTTAATTCCACGAGGAATTTTAAAATCTCTTAAAATGCGTCAAAATCTCTTAAAATTATTCAAAACTTATTGAAATCCCTTAAAATTCACTGAAATCTTTTTAAATTCCTAGAAACATATTTACATTCCTTAAAATTTTAATATAATTTTTAAAATCCTATAAAATGTCATAAATTCTTTAAAATCTACTAAAATTCCATGAAATCCTTTACATTTTCACAAAATCTCTTACGTATCATAAAAATCTTGTGAAATCCTTTAAAATTCAATAAGGAACTTTGAAATTCCCTAAAATACATTAAAATCTCTAAATAAAAATTCTTGGAAACAAAAACCTCACTCCTTTAAAAATAAAAAATAATTTTTTAAATTTGTTTTAATTCCACGAGGAATATTTAATATCTTATTAAATCATTTTAAAAAAGTCAAAATTTCTTTAAATTTTTACAAGCTTCTTAAATTTCTTTATATTTCCACGAAAATATTTATAATCCCTTAAAATTTATTCCAAGTTTCTTAAAATCCTTTATAATTCCATGAAAAACTTTTAAATTCTTTAAAATACTTAAAACTCCCTTAAAATTTTATAAAATTCCACAAAATCTTTTTAAGATCATAAAAATCTCTTGAAATCCTTTAAAATTTCATGAGGATCATTAAAATCCTTTAAAATTACTTTAAAAAATCAAAATTTCTTAAAATTCTTACAAGCTTTTTAAAATCTCGTAAACTTCCACAAGGAACTTTAAAATTCCTTAATATTCTTTAAATTCCTTAAACTTAAATAAACTATATCTATATAAACAATACGACAAAAATAAAATAATTAGCGTAAATATCAATTGATATTTTCCCTAACAACTACTCGCTTTTCCCTGACATTTCCCTGACAAATTTGTTTTTCTCTGACATTTTCCTGACTTCCCTGACATGTGGCCACCCTGAGATAGATCTTAAAGATTTTCTATTTTCGATATAAAATAGTATAATTTTGATTCTCATCCCATGAAGAAAATACAAATTATATACATAAACCATAAATATATGTACACGAAAGGGGTAGATGTCTTATACATTTAGCTCAAACACTTTGCCTATAAAATCCTCTTGACAGAACTCAGAAAAGCCCCGAATAAAACTTTGCGTGTATGCGATTCGTTAAAGCTTAATCTAACTTGTGGTTATGAAGGAAAAGTTTTGCTATTACGACACCGAGAAGTTAATTACCCTGAGCGGATGTTTCGCTCGGTTCATCAAGGATACAAAAACTTGAATCTTCAAAATGAAGTCGAAATATCAAAGAGGTTTCACTAACCTTAGAAATTTGCAACCGCCCTTTGCCTGGTTTAATCATCATAAAGGATCAAATCCTGTGAATTCCCCTTTATTTATATAAAGAAATAATTCTGTTTTTAAATGTTTTCAAATGTCTGATATTAATATTATAATGTTATTTACTATGTAAACGATCTATATGTATAATATACATAAAACGAGTTTAGAAGTGATCTCGAGTGTAAATTATTTTGCATATTTACGACTAATTTAAATATTGAAATCAGTTTTGAACTTTATAATTGATTAATTTGCATTGAAAATAATTCTGTATGAAATAAACTTATAATGCCTATTGTTATTTTTAATTGAAATAATACTTTTGGTAAATAGTTGGAGTACTTAGAATTTTTGTTATATTTTTGTGTTAAAATTTATTAAACAGCAGAAAATAGGCTTTACAACAATCTCTCATATAAAGCTCAATAGAATCTATATAATCTTCAACGTTCAATTCTATAATTGAATATCAATATAAACCCAGGTATTTGATGGACAAAAGAAAGAAATGGATACCTACTTTTCCCTCTCGCCAAGTAAATTTCAAGTTTCTGATGCAATTCCACAGAAAAAGTAAAAAAAGTTCAATTTTACAGTTTACTGCCTGCACAGGATGCTCCTTATTTCCTAATCTCAAAAGATTCTAAAAACGAAACTCATAGAATCATAAAAACTCGGGGCTTTCCGTAAATCATAAATCGACCTCTGGAATTTCCTCTAAAAACCGTTTCTTTAATTTCTAGAAAGAGCTTGCACGGAATAATTATTGGGAGAATGTTTCATATCAAGAATGTCGATTTGAATTACCGATTGCGCAACAATGGAAATGGAAACTATATAATTCAATTTCAATGAAATTAAGGCAAAGAACGGAAAACTGCTAATTTGAACTACGAAGATTCGAACTTATATAAACGATCACCCTCCTCGAGTTTCATTTCACGTTCCGTTGCACAATGGCTCAACCCCAACCCCCAATCTCGTCACATTTCTCTCGTTTCTTTGGCCATAATTGTCGTAACTCTCTGCATTTTCTCCCTTTATGACACCATAACCATATCGTTCGCAAAACTATAACCTTGACTTTTAATCTTCATAGATATAATTCTCTTAACTCCTATTTCCCTATCGACATTTACTGACTTTGCAAACATCACGAAATGAAGTTAATAACAAAATGTATATCATAAAAGAGAATTAGGGAGGGAAAGAAAGCAAAGCTGGAGAAATGAAATCCAAGTGCATCATAAAACAAAGCTGAGAATACAGAGATATAAATGACTGACTTGAAAAATAAAAATAGAAAAGACAAGGTAGAAAGTAAAAAAAAAAAAATCAAATAATGAGAAATGTTTAGAGGGGAGAGTGTGTCACAAAATATTTTAGAAAAGAAATAAAAAATTTCTACTTTCCTTCCAAAAATTCTCAGGGTGTCCACAAGATTCAATTTTTTCATTTCCCTGACATTTCCCTGACATTTCCCTGACTTTTCCCTGACTTTTAGACAAATTTCCCTGACATATAAGTAGTAAAATGCGAACAAATTTTCAGTAAAAATACTATTGAAATTTTTCAAAAATTTCGTATAATATCACTTTAAATCTTTCGAAATTTATGACAACCTTGGAAATTACTTAAAATTCATTGAAATTTCTTGAAATTCCTAGAAACATTTTAAAATTCGACGAAATCCCTTCCATTAATATTTCATGAAAACCCTTAAATTTTCACTAATTGCTCCAAAATTCCTCAAAATCATTTCAAATCCAATGAATTCCTCAAAAAACTTCAAAATCTTTTAAAATTCCTGAAAATCTCTTAAAATTTCCTACAATCCTTCAAAATTACACAAAATCTTTTTAAAATCTCTTGAAATACTTCAAAATTCCACGAGAAACTTTAATATCTCTAACAATGCGACAAAATCTCTTAAAATTATTGGAAACTTATTGAAATCCCTTAAAATTAGCTGAAATCTTTTGAAATTACTCGAAACATCTTTAAATTCCTTAAAATTTCATTATAATTTTTAAAATCCTGTAAAATGTCATAAATTCTTTACAAATTTATTAAAATTCGATGAAATCCTTTACAGTTTCATAAAATCTCTTACGAATCATAAAAATCTTGTGAAATCTTTTAAAATTCAATAAGGAACTTTGAAATTCCCTAAAATACATCAAAATCTCTAAATAAAAATTCTTGGAAACAAAAACCTCACAAAATCCTTTAAAAATAAAAAACAATTTTTGAAATTTCTTTTAATTTCACAAGGAAAATTTAATATCTTTAAAATTATTTTAGATTTTCAACAAAATCCCTTAAAATCACTGTTAAAAAATTAAAATTTCCTAAAATTCTTTATAATTCCACGAAAAACTTTAAAATCTCTTCAAATACGTAAATATCTCTTAAAATTCTTGAGAAAATTTTGAAATTCCATAAAATTCTACAAAATCTTTTATAAATCATAAAAATCTTGTGAGAATCTTTAAAATTTCAATAAAAACTCTTAAAATCACTGTTAAAAAATCAAAATTTCTTAAAATTCTTTAAAATTCTACGAGAATATTTTATAATCCTTTAAAATTTCTTAAAAATCTTCCAAGTTTCATAAAATCCTTTATAGTACATAAAAATCTCTTAAAATTTTGAAAAATTTCATAAAATCCTTTAAAAAATCATAAAAGTCTCATGAAATCCTTTAAAATTCCACAAGGAACATTTAAATCTCTTAAAATTACTTTAAAAAAATCAAAATTTCTTAAAATTCTTACAAGCTTTTTAAAATCCTTTAAACTTCCACAAGGAACTTTAAAATTCCTTAAAATTTTTTTGCATTCCCTAAACTTTCTTAAAAATCTTTCAAAACTTCATGAAGTCCTTTAAAATTCCTCCAAAACTTTTAAATATTATACAAATCTCTTCTAATCCCTTTTAGCTTTTATAATTTTTAAAAGATTTTATGAAATTTTGCAAAATTTAAAAATATTTTTATGTATTTTAAAGGATTTAGCAGTTAAAAAACCAAACTTTCTTAAACTTCTTTAAAATTCCACGAGAATATTTTATAATTCCTTAAAATTTCTTTAAAATCTTTTATAATTCCATGAAAAATTGTTAAATTCTTTAAAATACATAAAAATCTCTTAAAATTTTATAAAATTTCACAAAATCTTTTAAAAGTCACAAAAATCTCATGAAATCCTATAAAATTCCACGAAGAACATTAAAATCTCTTAAAATTACTTTCAGAAATCAAAATTTCTTAAAATTCTTACAAACTTTTTAAAATCCTTTTAAATTCCACGAGAATATTTATAATTCCTTAAAATCTCTTAAAATTCTTACATATTTCTTAAATTCCTTTATAATTCCACGAAAAACTTTTAGATCCCTTAAAATGCGTAAAAAAAAACCTTTATAATATTTGAAAACTTTTCAAAATTCTCTAAAATTCCACAAAATCTTTAGAAAATCATAAAAATCTTGTGAAATACTTTAAAATTTCTCAAGGAACTTTAAAATTCCTTAAAATTTTGTGAAGTCTTTTAAAATTCCACTAAATTCTCTTAATATTATACAAATCTCTTGTAATTCCTTTAAATTCCTAGAAACCTCTTAAAATCTTTTAAAATTATTGAAAATCTCCTGAAATCATTAGAAACCCAAAGAATCTCAAAGAGTGTCTGGAAATTCTTTATAATCCTTCGAAATCTTTGGAAAGTTTCTAAAATCTATTAAATAAACTATAACATCTATATAAACAATACGACAAAAATAACATAATTAACATAAATGTCAATTGATATTTTCCCTGACAACTACTCGCATTTCCCTGACATTTCCCTGACTTCCCTGACATGTGGCCACCCTGTTTCTCTACATCCAGTTGAACTAATTTTCAAATTGAAATTGGCTAGATTTTATATCCTTTATCAAAAAAAAAGGTATGCACAATAATACGGCATGGAAGAATTTAATAATTTAGTTCTACAAAGATCATTTTAATCCCGTTGGACAGTTTATTGCTTTGTGCGCGATATTGAAATAAAAGGGGTTAATACCCACAAATGCTATTATGTCACTAGAAAAGGTTATTGAGCGCTTCACAGAAATACTTGATTGTACGTAATAATGGAAAGCGGAGTTAAATCTGTAAGCGATTGCAATTCATTTTACTTTAGATGAAACTAATATGTGTATAATATTAATAATATAACTTATATATATATATATATATATATATATATATATATATAAAATAATAATAGTAATTGCCAAGTAAAATAAAGAGTTAAAAATTAAGTATATATAACTATACATTAACATAACGTTTTGCAAAATTAGAAACCTTTATAAATGTCATCTTTCAGACTATTTTACTCGACTTTGTCTCTGATAGTCACGTCGTTTGATCGAGTGAGTGAGACTCATTCGAGGGTAGATAGTTCAGGAGATGTTTTCAGGTTAAGGTCAGACCTTGAAGGGTAGACTGTCTCCTAGAGAGAGAGAGAGAGGAAACTCTCTGAGACGAGGAGGAAAAGTTAGATAGAGAAAGGGTGAAAAAGAAATAGAAAGCGAAAAAGTCATGCTATAGGTATGAGTTTTGTGCGTATAAAAGATGTCGTAGAGAGTATTGACGTGCTTTCTAAATATTGCATGCAAGTCACGTTCTAGGATCGTACCCTCGTCCCGCAACCGTCTATGTTGGTTCCTTAGACCCGAACGTCGCATAACTACTGCAAGGTTTCCAGGGAAATAAAGGAGAGCAGAGAAAGAAGAGAACGAAAGAAAAATATCGCTGGTGCTATTCTGCGAGCCAGGATACAGCAAATAGACTTCAGTAACTTCCTTTTGCCTCTTCCAACCAGACAAGATTCGAATTTCTAATACAGACGTCCCAGAAAAAGCAGGGGCCGATCCAGGGGGGTTTAGGGGGTTCAAACCCCTCCACGAAACTTTTAAAATTGTATATCCGACATAATAATAATAATAATATTTTAACCCCCCCATCCCCTCCGAAATATTTTTCTGGAACCATCCCTGAGAAAAAGAAATTTCGCATTTCAAGTTCAACTTGAAAGTTTTCAGATTCTAATTTAAATCTGGAAAACCAATCGTTCAAAGATTTCGGATTTAAAAGCAATTCAATTAGAAAATGTATGCAAAGTGAGATTTGTATTCGAGTCCACTTTTGAGTTTATTTCTAACACGTCCTTCCTACACAAATGTACTTACTGAACCTTTTGCTTCAAAGGAAACTCAAATAGAATCCCTGACCTATTTCTAGTTTCAACCATGTTCTAAATCAAGCAGCCAGATCTACAGACCAAAAACAAAATACCTAAAATTCTCCTAGTCTACTTTGCAGTCTTGCAATAAAATTTCATTGTACCTTCAATAATATATCTATATAATATATAATATTCTATATAACCTTCTCTATATATGATATATATATCTCTATCTATTATATATATATATATATATATATATAATTGTAAGAGGTATCGAAATTCTTTTCCGAATCAATGCAACCTAACCCAAATACCTATAAATATACCTTTAAATTTATTCAGTCAACAAGGGTAGCAGTGCAGATTTCAATAGTATTTCTTGTAAGAAAACCAAATCTGAAATTTGAAAATATATTGATACTTCAAAATAATTGTTACCCTCTCTCCTCCACTTCTTCCTAATTAGAGAAGGGGGTGTCCTTAAAAATATTACAAAATCTTTTATAAATTAGAAATATTTTATGAAAACCCTTAAAATTTCACCAGGGTGGCCACGAGATTCAATTTTTCAATTTTCCTGACATTTTCCTGACATTTCCCTGACTTTTCCCTGACTTTGAGACAAATCTCCCTGAGAGAAAATTTTTTTAAAAATTAGAATAATATCTCTTGAAATCTTTTAAAACTCAATTAAATCTTTTTAAAAATACTTGGAAATCACTTGAAAGCAATTGAAATTCCTTGAAGTTCTTTAAAATTTCATAAGGAACTTTAAAATATCTTAAAATCCTTCAAATTTCCTCAGATTTCTCAATAATTTTTTTAAATTTCAAAAAATCCATCAAATTCCACGAATTTTTCTAAAATTTAATGATCTAAAAAAAATCTAAAAATCTAAAAATCTAAAAAAATAATAATAATTCCTAAAAACGCCTAAAATGTCTTGCAATATCTTCAAAATCTTCAGGCTCCTTGAATTCTTTTCGAAATCTATTAAAACATAGTGAAAGTCCTTGAAATACTTTAAAATCTTTTGAAATACTTTGAAATATTTTGAAATCATTTAAAAGCTATTGAAATTTCTTGAAATTTTTTAAAAACCCTTTAAAGCCTTTTCGAATCTCTTAAAAATTCCGAAAATATTTAAAATTTTTTCGAAATCCCTTGAAATGCTTGAAAATCATTTAAAATCCCTTCAAATCAAAAGCAACTTTTGAAATTTTTTTAAATCCTAAGAGGAATATTTAAATTCCTTAAAATCATTTTTAAAATGTCACAATTTCTAAACATTCTTCCAAACTTCATAAAATTCCTAGAATTCCAAGAGATACTTTTGAATCTCTCAAAAAAAAGTAAAAGTCTCTTCAAATTTTATAAAACCTCTTGAAATTCCTTAAAATTTCACCAAAATATTTTAAATTCCTTAAAATCTCTTAAAATTCCATGAAATCCTTTAAAATTTCACAAAATCTTTTAAAAATCAAAAATAAATTTTTTACTTTTAAATTTGTTTAAAATTCTATGAGGAAAATTTAAATTCCTTAAAATCATTTTAAAAATGTCAAAACTTTTTTAAATTCTTACAAGCTTCTTAAAATCTTTTACAATTCCACAAAAAACTTTTAAATCTCTTAAAATACGTAAAAATTTTTTAATATTTCATGAAATTTTTTCAAATTCCCCAAAATCTGTTAAATGTCATAAAAATCTCTTGTAATTCCTTTAAATTCCTAGAAACCTTTTAAAATTCCTTAAAATTATTGAAAATCATTAGAAAACCAGATATTATCAAAAAATGCCTGGAAGTTCTTTATAATCCTTCAAAATCCTTGAAAACCTTCTAAAATCTGTTAAATAAACTATAAAAACTATACATGTAATATGAAAAAATAACATAGTTAGTATAAAATTTCAATTTCTATTTTCCCTGACAGCTACTCGCATTTCCCTGACATTTCCCTGATATCCCTGACAAACTTTTTTTCCCCTGACATTTAAGATTCGCTTTTCTGGAAAAAAATCCTAACAAAAGCAGCATTGAAAATTTGTCGCTTGAGTTGAAAGTTTGTATACTCTAAGCATTAGCAATTAGAGTCATTTCTCTAAAACACAATTATTAAAAAAGTATGTATAAAGAGAAGTTTATAGGGAATGTCACAACTGACTGTCCGAAGTTTTTACTCTGCCATTTATAAGAATAGATCATAATTTGATCTGTAATCAGGAGACTTGGAAATTGAACAAGGAATACGCAATGCATCTTCTACTAAAAGCCTCTGGGAAAAGTAGTTTCTACGAAGCTCCTTTCTATCTTCCATCTTCATACAGCATGAGAACTGGAGAGAATAATGGTTCAGTAGTAATAATAGCCTGTCTGACTCGGTCAGACTGGCGTTCCATTAAGGGAAGAGAAATGTAGTCCTGGCACCTCTAGACGTAGTCGTCGATATTCGAAAATTTATTTCTATTTCGAAATTTGCGAAATTTAAAAAATATTGTTCTCTTCTGAGCTGAGATAATTCAGATCAAAGTTGAATCCTTATACACGTATAAAGCCTATCTCGAGTATAGGAGGATGTTACATTTCTAATTCTATAATTCGTAAACTATTCTTATCGTTTTTTTAAACTAATATACGTCAGAAGGGTGAGGGGGGTTTTATGAAGATTTTAAAAACATTTCAGAATTTCTGTCTTCTTAGTTTGGGAATAAAAGATATGCAAAATTTGAGAATTTGGGACTTTTCGTAAAATAAAACAAGCATCTGGCAACGTTATCAAAGAGCCTAGCGGCTCTACACCCAGAAAAAAATTTTATTTGAATCAAAGAAACGTATATTTGTTATAGAGCCAACTAAAAAATATACGTTTATTTGATTTTCGAATATTTTTTTCTCAGTGTAGCGCATGTGCCATGCTTTCAATCTTTTATTAAAAACTTTCTTTTTCATAAATTTACTATTAACTACTAATCGATCTGTCATTTTCAACAAAAGTCACGTTTTCATTTGTAGTCAAAGAGCACAACTGTCCAAGTGTTAGTGTGTACTCGTCAGTATGTATAACTTCTCTGTGTAGTGTACAACCACAGCCAAAAAAATTTTTCTTAAGTCTGATAGGATATTCATTAATGAACCATTATACCGGGATAATTATCTAATTTTTGACATTCTTCGAGACGGAAATATAAGTTACATATTTAAGGATTTTCAAAACTTATATCACTGAAACAGAATTATTTCCCAACATGGACTTAGGACTAACTTTTTGCAGACAATATGCGCGCTCGTACCTCCTTAACATGGATTCTGGTTAAAATATTCTATTTTCATAGATTTTTATCAATTTATATTAAAATTTTATAAAAATAGCTGGATTTTTTTCGGTACAAATATCGGAAATAAAAAGAGGTCGGGAATATTTACGGTTCTAATATAGACACTCATAATCATCTTACATTCATTTATATTTATATTTAATAAATTTGCAACCTATTTTAATTAATCATTTAATATAATTTTGCTTTTGAAGTACAAAAAGAATAAGAAAATATTTTGTGAAAAAAAAAATGATAGCAAAACTCGCGTGGCATATTTTTAGATTTTATTTTTAGTTAACGGTATTTCTCGACATGAAATAGAATCTTTCAAAGTAAACTTTTAACTCTAACTGTAAACGACTTTTTAAATTATCATATCAATTAATTAACATATCCTATTCATATTCTTTTTCTTTTAAAAAGCCTAGCAGAAAACTTGATAAAATTGGTACAGAAACATATTCATGTAAGATCTTAATATTCTCAAAGACAGAGAATTTCGATCTCTAAGGAATTGCATAAACTGGCTGCGAAAAAAAAAATAAAAACAAAAACAAAAACCACAAAAGTTTAACTTGCCATGAAGGCCAAGCAGCTGCTAGTTCTTTCTCAGGATCACTTAGGATTCCCGGGCACCGCTTTCAGAATTGGTCTTTTCTTTTTTGCACAGTTTTCACAACACGATTGTTTTTCTCGACTTGGATATTTTTCAAAACGGAAGTACCTCGTGGAATCGGGTGGAATCACGAATAATATGCGTGGGAAATTAAAAAATAATAATAAAAAGAATAGCCAACGCGAAAATAGAGAGAAACGTCACAGCGCACGAAACACGCAGGCAACCCAGCCAACCTGATGATAAGGTTAGATGAAAACGAGGGTAGTTCTGGGGGAGAGCACAGTGGCGCTAGTGAGGTGGCGAAGAACAGCGCAACCAACCCCTAACTACCACCCCTCCATTCTTGAGGGTGTCAGGGACGAACAATTGTGACTAACACCCTGTCCAGTCTACAGAATTCGACCTTCTAACTCATCTTCTTCCATAGATAACTCAGAATCACCAAGATGAAAATTGAACAAAGTAGAAAAATAGAGTCTATTATATTCGGATGATTGAATTTATTAAAATCCCGTATGATTATTAGGGTGGTCTAAAAACAATTTCTTTTTTGAAGTCTCGCCTCCCAATTATGTCTTATTTGATGAAAAACGATTTCTATAATTTTTTCAAAATTTCATCCCTCTACACTTACCTACCTAAATAGAGAAGAATAGGGGATGTAGAAAAATATGTTTTTTTTTCCAAAAAGCGAGTCTGTATCTTGAAATTATTTTGCCACATACCCTCCACACTATAATCGGAAAGAGGAAGGGGGTATTGACAATATATTTTCAAGAATAGGATTCGCTTTTATGGCAAGAGAAATATTTTGTCTCTATACCTCCTACTCTAATTACAATTTTATAATTTATACTTCAAACTCTTTAAAACACTGTATTTTTTACCTTTATGTAGGTCACACAATTTGTTTTCATTATTTCAGTGAAGCTTTTAGAATTTTTTTAAAAATACTTAAAGGACTTTTGGATTTTTGTATCGCCTTGGAGTAATTTATGGATCGAACACATCTATAAATGTTTTTAAAAATCTCAAAAATCTATTATCTCTAAAAAATAATTTTTTAAGCATTTTTCTAAACAAATTTAAAAGAATTAAAAAACCACTGCAACCTATGCGTATATTCAATATAAATATATAATGTATTTATATTTAAAAATAAGATTGACAGCTCAGTAAAGACCATTTGATTTGGCCTCTAAATTCTCAAGTCTTCAATTTTAATTCAGGTCAATTATAAATCGATATTAGAAAGTATGGGGGAGAAAAATCTAAATTAAGGTCATAAAGCGGGCATAAATCCTAAAATCGTGAAATTGAATTGCTACCATACGCACGAATTATTCCTCAAATTAGCTCGTAAACGCTTCAAAACAAGCCATGACACTCTCATTATATGATTGTCGAGTTCCGCGCTGCAATACACAATTCAAATGGAGCAGAATTCATGATCTGTCAAGTGAAGCTGATATCGAAAATGCATAAACCTCAAACGTGGAGTGTTGAAACTCAATTGACTATTATATCCGATTTTATCCTGAAAAATTCACTGTCAATAATTGTTGAAAAAAACAATAGAGACAAAGGCTACGACACCAGAGTCGATTTACGAAAGGGGGAAAACTCGAACCACAGAGAAACCAAAAGAGAAAGAAGAATGGAAGAGTTGGTATCACACACACACACTATTCTGTGAGGGAGTGATTGTACGATCGAATGAGTGTGTATACGGGTGGCTGCAAAAGCGAGTATCAGGGTTGCGACACGCTCTAACAACAACGGTATAAAAATCAATACATCTCCCAACTAAATTCACCTGCTAGCAACTATATATACAACCCACAAAATTCAAATATCGACAATAATAAAAATCTCCTTATTCCCGAAAATACAAGACAAAGGCACAGGGTGAACGAAAAACCGAGTGAAAAAATTCATTTTTAAAATTCTCTAACTTTTCCAAAGGATTTCATAGAAATAAGGATATCTAAAAATATTTCTAAGACTTCATGAGATTTCAAGAAGATTTCAATTAATTTCAGGCGATTTTAAGAGATTACAAAAGATTACAGAGTTCAATTCTTTATCACGCTATAGGCCAGCTTGACGAGAACGATACAAGTTGGACTGATTGAAAGAGATAAAATATTGATCCATATTTGCCAATCAGAATTTTGCCGGATATTTCGTGGGGTTGAGACTCATAAATTTAAAATTGCGTATTTCAGGAAAATTGAATTAGCAGAAACCAACGTCATGCCAGTTCCAGAGGGAGCACATCGCTTCCGGAAGAAATAATGCTTCAACAAAAAGGATTCGGCGCGAACGTACGGTTTTAATGATCCAACAATTTTTTGTAATTAACCGCTGCCTCACCCAGACAACGAGATGCCGTCTGCCTTTTGTCGCTTTCCTATTTATTTCCAAACTGAATTCTCGTTCGTCCAGTAATAAAACTGTCACGTGGTGTCCCAACAAAATGAAATATGAACCCAGTTTTCGTACCCCGTATTTTTCCTTACAAATTACGCGCTACTCTACCTCTATTAATTAAGATTTAACCATAATTTCAATAGTAAACATTTATAAAACAAGAACAAAAAATAATAATTCCACTATATACCTGCCAAAATTATATTCAACAGAATAAGAAAAAGGAAGCTGTAGACGTATAATATGAAAAACTTATTAGTTTATGAAACCTCTTAGATGCTCTTTGTTGGGTACTCGCCTGTTATAATAGAAAATACATTTTCGTTCAGCAGAGGAGAATATGCCTATATTTTATAGATATAGCTATACGAATATATTGAAGCGAGCTGAGTGAACACATTAACGAGAAAGAAGGGAGGAGGGTGATTGTAATTTCACACATGACGTAACGTACTCCCTCCCCAGCACTTGGCTTTCGTTCGACCCTGTGGAACTCCTCTCTCTTTCACCCTTGTTCTCTTTCTCATTTCCTCTCCTCCTTACTCTTCTCTCTGTTCCATCAAACCGCAACCATATCAACCCTCATCCGACAGACGATAGTGCACTGATTGAAATTTTCGAAAACGACTCCACCATCCAAGATTATTCACTGCCGGAAATATTTTCAATTAATTATTTATTCATATGCTCAGTTCAAAAAAGAACGATTTAAAAAATGTGTAATGTTTTAAAATAAATATAGAAATCCTAATCAAACGTGTTAGAATAATATTACTATTTAAATCTGACTTCAAAAATATAAACACACCTTTTTAGGTAAACCTTCCAATCCAGTTGGGATATTTTACAGCATCACCTATTAACATAAAAACAATGTTAATAAATAATTAAACAAAATGTTTTTATATAATATATGAATGAATACGACCTATTTTCATGCCTGCAAAGCGAACTTGGAGTTCCCCTTTTTAGCTCATAGATATGTAATGGTCATTATACATATATATCATGAGTCCACAGACATGGAAGAAAGCCATATACATGCCTTTATTATATAAAATGCCTTATGTATCATGGGGGGAGAGCTTTTTTAAACTTGTGTATATTCAACACTCTCGCCTAATAAGGCCCTCTTCACCCCCTTGATGCATGATATACTATTAAAAAACCTGAAAACCAAATGACAAGCCAAAAAAGCATGCAAATAAATAATAAAAATACAAATCATCATAGTGACTAGCGTGAAAAAATATATAAATATTGTTAATTGTCCGCCCATAAATGATGGACTAACATTTAACGCAATACTTCTTTCCATTTTCGAAGCTTTATGATCCAGTTCTCTATTAACTCGAGTATTTTGATTGTCACCGACGCTACGCAGTTTTAATATACGAGCCGATATTTTTTTAAGGGTATATATTTTTTAAAATGATGGATAATAATTATCCCACTTAGAAAACAAACCTCTGAAAAATATCAATTTTATCCAGGGTATAATATTTTACGCACGCAACAGACATTTCATCCTGGCTCTACCTACTTAAAATTAACCATTCATTCCAGAAAAAATTACCTGCCTGTTCCTAGCTATATTTAAAAATTCAAAAACAACAATCACACTAACACACTCACTCCACGGTTCTCATTTATACCGCCCAAGTGCAAAAAAACCTAAGCCTAGAGATTGCGTCCCGGGACGAATCCGACAATCCGACACCTGAGCTTGCGAGCCACTTTAGGGCATTCTTCAAACCATAGACATACACATGCAAAATCTGAAAATAAAAAACATCCTGCTCTAAAAGTTAGTTATTTTACTTAATTAAATTGAAAAAATAATTTTAATTAATGTGATATTCAACAAAAATGTACTAAATTCCACTTTTAATAAATCCTCAATAACAATTTCAAATATTTTCTCTAAATTGAATAACTTATTTGTCATTACCATACAAAATTTATTTAGAAAAAGCTATAGTTTTTTAATTAAGAAAAGTACTTTTAATAAAAAGAAACGACCAAAACATAAATATAATACCAAGAGTATTGATACCAAAACATAAAATATTTAAATGCAGTCAAATCAATAAAAAATAATATTCTAGAGTTTTCAAAGTATCAAAGGAAAAGACCAACAACGTAAATTATTATCATCAAACACCGAAATAAACTTCCTTTGATTCGAAGAAATTACTCGTCTTTTCTTGGTATCATTGAGTTTTTAAACATTTGTAAATAGACTTTTTCACGTTTTAAAAGATAATAAATTAAACAATTAGGGAAAAAGAGAACCCAAGAAAAGCCTTAACCTGAACTAAAAAAATGCCAAGCAATTGTTCACTCGCTGGAGTACCAGTGGTCACTATGATAATTTAAATAATAAACAATACAACATATCTTCGTTCCGGTTCGAACCTTTCGTTCCCGAAATGATGAAGATATGAGGAACTCTGAATTGGACTCACCACATCTGCATCCTCGTCCCTTTTGAGCAATACGGGCTAAAAAAAATAAACAATGTTAATTCCAATATACAGCGTGTCCCGAAAGTTTAATCGTTTTCACCCCCCTTAATCTTTTTATAATTATGTTACTATCAAAATTTTATAAACAATTTGACGAAGTTAAGATAGTAATAAATGTTGCTTACAATGCAGATGAGCAGCACATGAGTTCATTGCAGATTTCATTCCCTTTAAAGTTTGATCCATTTGTCCAACATCCATATCCGAATCTTTGTTCATCACACACTCACTAAGCACAAACTGAAAAAAAATTATTTTTGAAATTATAAAGATCAATACATTATTTTCTAATATTAGTCCTAAATTTTCATTATATTTATTGTCATATATAATTTCTTAGTTCAAAAGAAATACTAAAGAAAGCACAAAATATTAATTAATGCGACTACTCATTCATAAAAAAATGTATATAATTTCCCGTTTTAGAAAAATGTTTAGTGTTAGTTCAAAGTCATATGTTGAAAAATGAAAAAATGTTAAAGAACTATTGAATACTCAGCTTCAACTTAATCATGTTTTACAGCTTTAAATTTAAGATTTTCAAAACATAAATTTAGACATATAGTTATTGTTAATTAAAAAATTTCAAATAAATAACATTCAATTTACATTAAACATCAAATTTATGAAGTTAAAGTGAGCCCTCCCTTCATCACCATTACTTTTTTATAGAAAACGATTTTTTATAGCTAAAAGTAGTTCAAAATTTGAACAAATCGTACATTTGATTATATTTTAAATAGACTATCTTAACTAATATTTTCTTATAATTTATAATTGAATATATGCAACTACGTATTCAAAAGTATCAAATTTTCACTGCTTCAAATTTCAGAATTTTAAACTAGAAACGATTTAAAAAAGTATAAATTCAGTTCGCTCAAACTATATAATTAGGTATATAATTTAATAATTATGTATACGTTTTTATACTCAGAATTTAACTTGTAAGTCAAAAAAAATATTCCGAACTATTTGTACTCATATTTTGCAAAAATAATGGATTCCAAAAACATTAAAATTAAAAAATTAAATTAAAATAAATGAAATTATAAATTAATAAATGTCTCATTAATACATGTGAAGCTTTGTAAAAACTGTACCAACGAAGGCCAAAAAAAATTGCAGTTCACCAAAACGAGAAAGGATTATGTATATGTAATATAATATACATACCACTTCGACTTTGTCGGCAAACAAGAAATCTTCATTTACACTTCTATAGACCGCGCTCGATTGCGTTTTGAAGAATCAACAATTCTCAAAACAAAACACTGAGCTTCTTCCATTGTTTATAATAAAATTGCATAAAGGGCATCAGCAAAGTTTCAGGGAAACACAGCACCACGGCGAGAGTGCAAAAAGATAACCTTCAAGTGGACAAATCAAAATAATATTTTTGTTAGGACTTGAAATTATGTGAATGTACGAAATTATACAAAAGTATCAAATAAATTCTTTTAAATTTTGGAATTTTAACCCGGAAGAAATTTTAAAAATTATAAATTCAAGTCGCTCAAAGCAGTTAAGAAAAATATTGGGGGCTATTTGTACCGAAATTGTGAAAAAAGAATGGATCTCAAGACAATTGAAATTAAAATTACAACACAAATAAAAGTCGTTAATTATAAAAGAAATATTTCATTAATATAGATTTATAAATATATACATACCACTTCGACCTTGTTAAGAAGAAATCTCGATTGATACTTAGAGTCGAAACTTGATTATGTTTTAAAGAATCAACAATTCCCAGAACAAAACTGCATCAGGTCTTTTTCCATTGTTTACGATCCGGTGGGGTCAGGGACGTCAACAAAATTTCAGGAAAACACAACACCATAATAGGAATGCGAAAAGGTAACCTTCAAATAAATAATACAAAATCAAGTTTGCATTAGAATTCGCAATTAAATATATATGCAATTATTCAAAAGCACCAAATTTTAACTGCTTTAAATTTTAGAATATTAAACATGAAGCGATTTTAAAACATAAGTTCAGTTCGCTCAAACTACACAATTAATAGTAAAATGAAAGAATATGTATTTATACTCAGAATTAAACTTGTCATTCAAAAAATATACGTATTTGAGATTATTTAAACCGAAATTCTGAAAAAAAAACCTATTCAAGACAATTGAAATTAAAAATATGAAGTTAAAATAAAATATTTGTGTAAATTATAACAACGAAAACCAAAAAAAATAGTAGTTCAGTAAAACGCGATAGAAGTATGTAATAAAATATGCATACCACGTCGACTTTTGACGATAAGAAAATAAAGTCGATTTGCACTCTTTCAATTCGACTGTTTTGAAGAATCAACAATTCCCCAAACAAAAACACAGCAGCGGCTACCTTTGTTTATAGTAGAATGGCATCAAGGGCAGTAGCGAAATGATAGGAAAACACAGCGTAAAAGGGGTAGAAGTGCGAAAAGAAAACCTTGAAATAGACAATACAAAATCTTTTGTCATGCATTACGCAGCATAACGAGAGAGAACTATGTTGTATGTAATAAAATATGCATACCAATTCGACGTAATCGACAATAAATCATGATGCTTGAGTTCGATATTGTTTTGAATAATTAACAATTCTAGAAACAGAACATTTTTCCATTGTCTAAAATCAAAATGGCTTCTGATGATTCAGCAAAATGGCGGGAAAACATGGCACCATCAGCAACTTTGCAGAAGTGCGAAAGATTCAAATTACATACATCAATTTTCATAGATTTTCATCTACCGCGTATTATCTATTTACCACTTAAAACACTTTTTAACAAAAAAAAAACTAATGAATATTCATCTCCCGTAACACTCGCTTGCTTATATTATTCCTAAAATGACGAGCGAACTGATCAATCCGACGACCCGTCCCGATCGATACAGAATTCTGATTTTGAATCAGTGCTCCCAACAGTCCCAACAGTCCCAACCCCTCCCAACACCCAAAAATGGCCACCTGCCTGCGCGCGTCGCCTTCTGTGGAAAAATGCTGCCATTGGTCAAAATTTGGCGCGATTCAAAATTCAATTAAATTAATTCAATTTTGAATCACGCGTCAAATTTTGACCAATGGCAGAATTTCTTCAGCTTCCTTTAAAATCCGCCTTTTTCTAAACAAATGCGCCGCGCAATTAATTCACCTATATACATACATAATAGTATTTTAACTTATTAAATAGAAATATTAACTAGTGCATTAATTAAAATATTTATATAATAGATCTTGTAGCTGGCCAATATTTCTTAGAGTTATAAAGGATATTCTTAAAGTTAATTAAGAATGAAAAATTTAGAACGGAAAAGTATTTTAACCTCTTAATTCTTTTAAAAAGAGGACAGTGAAAAAGTAAAATTTCGACGATGAGAAACATTCTAAGTGGTCACTCTCATGTCCGTGAGAAAAGCGATAAGGACAAAATGAACAGAAAGTAGAACGTAGTCGTGAAGAGAACAGAAGAAGGTAGCAGGGTAAGGGGTTCGAAAAAGGAAAAGGCGTCGCGACGTCTGGCGCCTTATCAAAAATTAAAATTTCATTTGGCCAGACGGCGGCGCTATCGAGAGGCGAGAGTGGCGAGACCCACCAGTTTAGCAACCAAATGTTACCAGAAAGAGAAAAAGGAGCGAGAATCAGCAGGATAAGGTGGTGGCCAACTACGAAGAAGAGGGTTTAATCTCAAAAAACTAACTTTCCTTCCTCGTCTTTAGACAGTAGACACGATGGCTCTATTTTTTATTAGTGCTCTGCTGAAACCCCTACGCTTTTTTCTTCAATTTCTTCTCTTAATAATTCTAGTAATTATCTCTTGCAATTACAAATTATTTAAGATATTAATTTCGATTAGTAAAAATATAAAAGGGATTTAATAAAATACCGGATATAAAATATCCATAATATTGAATGCAACTAGGTTTTGAATTTGTCTGACCAAACATGGTAGTTACTACTGAATGCACTTCTGTTACTTTTAAATTAGATTGTAAAATTTTGAAATTTCAAGTATTCAAACATTTTGCACTTTCATTTTGCAATTTTACATATTAATACAATATAATAATATTACAATTTTTACAGCTTTTCCGAGACTTCTATAATATATATTGAAGAGAATCGAATGTTTGCCGATTGATAATTGATGGCGAAACAATGAGAAAGAAATAAATAATGAGAAAGCAGAGGAAGGACCGGAAATGGAGAAGGATATAGGAATAAAAATCGATAAACAGAGACAGAAAATAATAGAAAGCATTGGCGAGAGGGGTTTGAGAGGCGAGGAAATGTGGACCATTTGGAAAAAGCACTGGTGAATAGGTATTCCGACAATTGTGGAAAACCGCACACCGGTTTTCCTTTTTCTATCCAATAATTTTGCAAATGAATGTTGGGAAACATTAGTTGATTTTCTATGTGTGAATATTTGAAAACAAGGATAAAATTTGAATCTATTAAAATTATTAAAATTATTAAAATTATCAAATTCAAAATTATTAAAATTGAATCAGTCAAATTCCACTGATTTTCAGTGACTTTTTTCTCAAGATTTTAATCAGTGAAAATTCACTGAGAATCCGTCAAAAGTCACTGAAATTTTCAGTAATCCTCACTAAACTACTAAAAATTTCAGTGACTTTTCACTGATTTTCAGTAGATTTTTCATTAATTAAAATCGTGAGAAAAGAGTCACTGAAAATCAGTGGAATTTGACTGGTAATCAGTGAAATTTCACTGATGCAAGTTTAGAGAGTACATAAGTTATTTAGTCGACGCTTGTAATTTTTTATTATCAAATTAACCAATTGTAATATTATAATAATTCATTTTGTTCTCATTTTTAAAAAATTTTCCAAGTTATCAATCTTTGATGATAAATCTCTCGAAGGTTTAAAATTTTCCTTGTTTCTTGTGAGGTAGTGACATTGGAAAAAGTATAGAAAAGCAAGTTTTTGTTATATACCTCTCGAGCGATGTTGAGCAAAAAGTGTATAGCTGAAGAAGTTTCGACCAAGAGGTTTTAGCAAGGAGGGGCATACGAGATGGAGAAAAGGGATGAGTAGAGGAAAGATACTTTCATAAAGCAGCATTTTTCTTTTTGTGCAATTGTCCCCAAATCCAATTTTTCCTCACTTCGCCCATTTATACTCCACCAACTACTCCCCTCGGGAGTCTGCACTTGCCATCACCCCCAAAAACCTGTTCTTCACTGACTCTTCCGATAATCGGACACTTTTTTCATTTCGCTCAGATTTATTTTCTTGTGGTAACGAACTTGATGCGATTCTAAAAATAGACTTCAAATGCTGTTTCACGTTTCTTTATTTGATGAAGGTTTATTGGAAACAAAAGAAAAGGCGCTCGTTTTTAAGAGGAGATCCTATTAATTGAAAAAGAATATTTAAAAAGACGATTAAAAAAATTATCTTGATGATTTACGATTGGTCCTTTAACAAATCTTTAACAGCAATTGTATTAGACCTTTTGAAAGCACAAAAGCGAAGGTCATTTTCCACATTGATGAGATTGTAAAAATTTGCCGTAGTTCAAAATTTGTAGAATTAGATTTACTGAATTTTTTTTATTTTTTCCAACAGGTACTGATCGTTTTCCCCGAGGATGAGTCACACGAAGCGTCAAAAACGTAATATATTCATATGGCTATTCCCAAAGTTGAAAGTACGTTCTTGTACGACGGGACGTTTCGTTGGATGTTCGGTGGAAGGTTGAGGGTGTCGGGAAACTGCAGAAAAGAAAAATTAAGTGAGAGTAGACGATTCCGAGGCCAAGGATAGGGGTTAACTCGTCCCCGAAGTGCAGTAACCTCAGCGAAGACTCACCTTCTCGCGCTACTCTGTCGCTAGAGGATCTCATGACTCGTGCAAAATGTATGCTCCTGTCCTCATACCATACAAGCGATACCCTGTGCTAGACACGGTTAAATCGAGCGTCAACAAACTGAAGCTCATAATTTAATTCGAATTTTTTTCCATTATTTTAGAGACACAATTAGAGCCGCATTAAGTGTGTTCGATTCATTTGGATAGGATTTCTATCAGAAACTTTCGCCAGGGAAGATTCAAATATGAACGTAAAAGATTTACGAATAATGTTATTGCTTTAGCTATTTTCGCACGATTCTTCTTTTAACTCCTCTCATTATTTAGGCGAAGTGAATACAATCTCCATTTATCAAAAATACAAAAATTCTCCTGAATGTCGTTTGAATCCCTGACTTATATCAGTAAGATGTATAGCCTCTGTTGGAAAAGCTCCAGACTCTAACAACTCCCGATAGGTAATAAGTCTCCATTTCACAAATCCATGGTATTAATTTTATAATGAATTCCACGTGAAGAGAAGGGAAGTTCTCCGTAGAACAAAAGGATGTAAGGGAAGAAGAAGAAGAAGAAGCCAGCCTGGCTGATATCGTAATTTATGAACGATTAGATACCAGATGGTCCACGGGGCTCTTTCCTTTTTCGAAAATTCTTACAATCCCTTCTGTAAAGCAAAAACTTGTTTTATGAGTCGATTAAATGTTTAGAAGAAGTCCACTTATTATAAATATATTATATTATATTATATTATTATATCATATTCACAATTGATCATTAATTTTCCAGATACCAAGATCGCCGTAAGTCCGAGAAAACCTGAAAATCATAAGGAATTAAAAAAGGGATTAGTAAAGGAAGATACTTAATTCAAAGGATTTCATAGTTTTCATAAATGAAACTGCAGATCCTAAAATAATTATTTACCGGAAACGAAGCAAACTTGATGAAAAACTTTTTCGTCGGAGTATTAAATTACTATAGCATGAAAACATGGCACAGACGGTAATAAATTTGGTAGCTCGTTTCATTCCCAGGTCTGCAATTAAAATTATCAGTTCCATTTGTTCTGTACCTTCGGACTGTCTGGTGATGCAAGAGCTTTCGGCTCTTCTAGTCACGAACAGGTATTCACTATATATATATATATCACAGTATTCATATACTATCACAGGTATATATATATATAGTATATATAGTATATAGATGAAGGGTAATTCACGACTCGGAGCATCATGTATTCGCGCAGCAGTCGGAGGTGTAATTTGCGGGTTGTAATACCAAGCCCGTCGTTTGTAACGTGCTCGCGACAGGAAGCCTGTAGCTACGCGCTGGGGGTAAGAAACATCCTTACGTAACCACATCGTCTTATCGGCGGGATGTTCTCGCTGAGAACCATCCTCTGATGGCAGCGAAGCTAGGAATAGTCCTAATTCAACACGTACTGATGACTTCCTACCTACGTCCCTTTCGATTATCTCGATTGGAAACTCTACAAGCTTAAATTATTAATTAGATAATCTCTTTGGAGTAAATTATCAAAAACTTTAGTCTAGTAAATCCCTACAATATTTTTTCTACCAAAAATTTCATCTAATTCTTATTGATTTTTATAAGCTAAAGAGAATCGATAAAGCACGCACTATATAAAAATATTATTTTATTTTTTTCACACTGTTTTATAATCAGCTAAAGTATAACTACTGATTTTTAAAGATAATTTTTAACATGAGACACATTCGAACACATATCGAACACTACCAATATAAAGAGATTTTCTTAATGAAACAGCAAAATCTGGCTTTTTATTTAACCGTGAACACAAAACCAGTCAAGTATAGTTTATAACAATACAAGTGGAAGAATTGACACACTGTCAATTATATCAGTTCTTAAAACAAGTATCAGGTTCAGAATTTCCATTTTATAACTAAGAATATAACAAGAAAAAGGGGCGAAAAATAAAACAATAATATGTTGGTCACAGCTCAATATTGTGGAGTATTTCTTCTGAACAAACTTACTAGACAAGGCACGATTCATAAACATTTTTGATAAAATGTATCCTAGGGATTAAAATTATGAACGATTTTGCTCTTAGAGCGTGAAATATCGCGAGATTCTTTAATTTCGTAATAATTCTTAAATACTTTTCTCTTTGTTTTAAGGACTATGTGGCGCTTATTAGTGAAATATTATGTAAATATATTATGCGCCATGAACAGCGAGAGTTAATAAATAGAATGAAATTTCGAATGAACGCACGAGACAAGGCACGATTTATGAAAATATTCGATAAATCTGTGACAAGATGAGAAGGTCGAGTCTAATCAATTTACTTATAAATAAGAAAGAATACTTTACGATTAAGATTTTCGTCTTTGAGATTCATATAAAGTTTGTAAACTTTAATAAAAAAAATTTTCTACTGTTCCAAATACTCTAGTTAAAAGCTACTCGTATGATTATCGATTTCAGAGCTGAGAATTCTGACAGATTTCTCGAAGATATGTGATTATATGATGTGTCTTAGTAAAAATCTTGCGCAAAATTCACGCGCAAGGAAGGACAAATGTTAATAAATAAAGCAGAGTATCAACAAATCATTAAATAAATGAAAAATAAAATTGAGAAACGCGCATACTATAACTTTCAGTTGCGAATCTGTGACGCTTGTTTAAATGAGAAATCTACTTATCTATTTCACATTAGTTAGTTGATTCAGACGGCGATTATTGTCATGGGAGAGATAAAACAGGCAGATTAACGCTGTCGTCTGTTCGCCCAACATTGCGAACAGTAATATTGATTTTCAGGGGAGCCAAAAAACTGGCACTGTTCACTACGGCATTTCCTCACAGAGTCGTTATCATCCTCGGGTAACAGTGATGGGTTGTAGAAGAAAGTAGAACTATAAATGAAAAATTATGATTTAGAGGCGGAAACTGCAATTCCACGTATAGATACTTTTAATTTAAAGTCATTTAAAATCTATTGAAATTTCTATGTCCCCGACTTTTCCATATTTTTCAGGTTTTTCCTGACTTGCAATCATCCTCGTCTCAAAAAGTCCCAAATATTTCGAAAACTTACTTAGCGAGATAGAGAGTTTGGTCCTTGTTGGAACTCGAACTGGGCGGTAGTTTGCTGACACATGCGTGACTACAACTATCACTCGCTGCGTAAAATTTGGATCTTCCGGCTCCGTAATTCATCGCAGTACCCGCCATATCCGACTGATGATCTTGCAAATACCTAAAAATTTAATATAGTCAAAATTAAAAAATTAAAAATCCTTTTGAGATTTCAATCATCTAAATTTACCTTTCTTGTGCACAATCGAGGTAATTTTGCACCATCTGGTTCATAAGTCCGTGTCTCGTAATTTTGACTTTCACAGAGAGTACTCCTTCTCCAATCGGACCAGCGGGCGAAGATAAGGATGAAGAAGAGGTTGGAGGACTTTTGGGTCTCTTCGTTATCATCCAAAACTTTTTACTCATGGATTTACCAATTGATCCAAACTGTTTTGCTACACCTAAAAGCTGCTTTGCCGTTTTATTCCTATTCATAGATGAACCGTCCACGTCACAGAATCTTTCCATTTCATCCATAGCAAGTATTTGATACTCACAGTCCAAGTATTCCCTCACTAAAATCTCCATCTGTAAAATAATAAATCAAGTTGAATATAATTATAATAGCGACTTTGTAATTGCTACAGCTCGATGTATAGCCAAGCTGTACTTTCAGCATTTTGTGCTGTCATTTAGAAGTCAAGAGAATTAAAGTTTAAAGTAATTTGTTCTTTAGTCATTTAAATTTCTCTTGTTTCTTCCTTACATAAATTAACTACGATGTCAGATTCAAGGCACTATCTTCTTTTTAAAGACAAAAATATTATAATTTTGACCCAGAAAATTTTGTTTATTAATTCTGGTCTCATACCGTGTCTTGCGAACATGGCAACAAATCTTGAGATGCCGTCCAATCCCAATCGGGGCCAGGATCCACTGCAAAAAGAACTGGTAAAAGCTGTCCGGTTTCAGGATCAACTAAAGGTACACTAACTCCTTCTTCGCTATCCTGGCCTCTAGCAACGGTGACTAATGGAGAAAAATGTGCCGAGTGATAAGCCAATAGTAAAGGAGTTCGATGACATTCGGAAGGTGCCACTTCGAGAGGTAGATAAATTCCTCCAAAAGTGATGGGGGCCAAAGCTATTCCCTCGGAGTCGCGTAACATGGTTTCCGCTAATATTATGATAGGTCGACGAAGGACGTGGGCTAGGGCTAATACGTGTACCTAAAGGGAATTCAATTATTTACAATTCAGAGCAATAGTCAAAAAAAAAAGAAGTACTATTCTAGACAAATTGAGTTGTGTAAAGTTACCTCTTCTAAGCTTTGGTAAGATGTATTAGTTTGATTTCGTGGATTAATGGATGCCATATCTACAACACTTTGCCATTCTTGTTGCCATTCAGCTTCTGTGTAGGCCAAACCTGCCGTTGCATTCAATGTCGTTTGTCTCCATTTCCACCTCCTAGATGAGACTTATGATTGAAATTTAAATCTTTCCAAGATAATAGTACTTAAATTTGAAAGCTGTAATATTCAGGTGGATGATTCTTTTATACATACCTAAAAATAGCATCTCGATATTCTCCTTCGGCAAGCATATTGTGAAGATGTTCCCGCATTGTGAGTTTTCTATCGTGAAAGCCCCAAATGCCGAGAGAGGCTGCATGTAAAAGACAATTTCCATCGCCAATTGTCGCAAGAGGCCAAAGTGCTCTCGATCCATCATTTTTACCTCCACACCACCAATTCAAGCGACCAGCAGTTTCCAGTGATGAAAGACATCCGACTTCGAATAGGTCCTTCTCCAAGAATTGACGAAATGAGTCTAAAGAAGTAAAATATATAGGATAATGGGTAAAATGGCTGGCCAAATCCCAATAATGGGCCATTTGAAGAGGCCAATCATTGTCAAAGGTCGCCAATCACTGTACCGATGTACCCATTTCCCTATTAAAGGTTTCAAATTTCACTTGATTGCAAATATTATTGAAATTCCTTAAAAATAAAAGAAATTTACAAGGATTTCGGAGGATTTATTATTTTGAAAACAAAATTCGTAACACTGCCACCCTAATAGAAGCCACGAATTACATAATTTATTATTTTAAGTATTATTAGACTATCTTTATTCCAAAAGTGGTGGAAGTTCATTTACCTGGATATACTGATAGGTCTGGCAAAGAAAATGTATATTCTGGAGCTTCTAATCCATCGGAAGAGGCTAATTGTAATCGCGCTTTATTAACGAGAGCGTCGTTTTCCGTCGCACGGGAAATTCCTCTGGATAATTTTTTAGTAACTCCTCCGCCCACTTCCAAGGAATCAGTGTTCGAGGTAGACCCTTTCTCCAAACCATCGTACATGGATAGCGCTCCACTCATACCAATATTCTGTAGGAAAAAATTATTCGTTAAAATAAAATTTATTTTTCAGGACATAATTTTAGTTTATATACTAGAAATGTACATTTAGAAAGAAACCAAACCAACAAATGTTCAAATTAAAAAATTAAAGCTTTTATATTCTAAAGGAAACTCTATTTGGAAAATAGATCCTTGGCAATTAAAAATAACCGAATCTTGAAATATTATGAAAATATTAAAATATACACTAGATAAGAATCCATCAACACATAAAAAAGTATATCAGGTCGAACGTGTTTTGTAGCTTTAATCCTCTCAAGTGATAAAGATTAATAATCTCATGCATGTTAACGGTGTAAAACAATTTGAACGAGACTTATATTCGGTAGAAAATCAAAGACTTGGTTTACATATGAATGTTCTATTATTTCTCTTATGCAATACTCCTATAGCTATATATTTACAATTCCTTACATCGTAAAAGTGTATCCAAATCTTGCATTTGCACACCAATGCGAAGTTACTCCAAACTCCTAAAAAATCGTTAGCTTAAAACCTGTTGAACAAAAAATATATTGATTAACTCGCTTTTTGAAGTGAAGCAAATTCAAACCCGACAAGTTACTTATATTTATTTGTTCGGTTAACCGCAGAGACGGATTAAATTAATCGTTGAATAAAAGAACCAAAAGCAAATTATTTAAAATTTTGTACTCGCTCCAAAATAAACTAAGAACGTAAATAAAGGTGCGTTGTTCTCTCGAAAGGCGTGTTCGTAATGTTACAAAAATAGGAAATTTTTGTGTCAGTTTTTAAATAAATTGCAAAGTATAAAAAGAGAAATCAATCCTGGCTTGACGACCTTATAAGAAAATTCGAACGTGTCATTCTGTACAAAAGGCACCTTTGTCAGTCACTAGTGGGTCTCATTAATCAAAAGGTTCAAGCCTTGGCCTGATATTGAATTAACAAAGAGTTTATTGGTCAAATTATAAGCATACCTTTTGGCCTATATTTTCCTCTCATCTCACCTCTCTACCACTTTGATGTGCCGTATCGTCACCCAGGTTTTTGCGTCTCGCGAGTACGAAAATCACAGCCAGAATCGTTTTCGAGTAGAAAAATGAATGTTTGAGATGAAAGTCACGAATTTCTGAATGATATTATAATAACATAACCTCGCGCGCAACTTTAATGACCTTCTTCCGAAAAGGTGGGAGTAGAAACTGTTGGCTGTTAGAAACTATGCAAGTGGAGAAACTTTAAACCGGTCACATAGTTTGTTTATTTACGCAGTGAACTATACTCACTGCACCTGTCACATTTGTTTTCCATGCGTAATTACCTTTGTAAACAATATATGTAAACAATATCCGGCCGTCTCTTTGAAAATGACAGATAATATACTTGACGGTCTTGATATCTTGATCTCTTTACAAAATAAGAAAAACACTAACGATGCACTTCGTAATTTCATTCGAGTATTGACAGAATTCAATTAATTCTTTCCTTTTGGTTTCATATTATGCGTAAACGACATGGTACATAATATGATTTTCAAGGAGGCAAGTTACTTTTTTTTTGTTGATCGTTGCAAAACGTATGGACTTCCAAAATTGGAGTTTCCACAGGTAATTTGTAAGAGGATGTTGTCAAGGTCGTCAATAATCAACTAATAGTATATATACATTACCTCCACTTAATAAATAATCTCCCTGTGCACTGGCACTATGTACACTCACTTTGTCAACACCAGTCAACACTGACAAAGCAGATGGTAATTTGACACTTTGAGCATTGCGCGTGCGTTAGGACAGCGCGTTCATTGGACGCAATTTTTCGCATTTGGCGGGCGATTTAAAAGTGATAATGAATAGTATAATTAAAATAATAAATAATCACTTCAAACTGGACAAAAATATTCCTAATTAAATAAATTTAGATGTAAGGCGTAGAAAATTTTTTTATTTACTTATACTCTGTAAATTCTGTTTATTTTATTTCAATTCTGGTCTTGAACTAATATTTCACTAAAAATGTATTTTATTTCTTTTAAACAATTTCGAATGATTATTTATTTCAAATATGACAATTCTATTTATTATCACTTTTAAATCACGCATCAAATGTAAATAATTGCGAACAATGAACGCGCTGCATTAACGCACACGCAATCGTAGTGACAATGTGTTTTTTCCAGTTTTCCATATACTTTTAGTTTTTAGTTTTACATTCCACCAACTTTAAATATTTTCAATTTGTTTTTCTTAAAATGCTATGACATTCCTATTTTAAATTATTTTATAGTTTAATTAATAGGATCCGTTTTTTGAATAATTAAAAAACTGGAATAACTTTATTTTATTTTTATTACAATAAGTAGGAAAAGTAAGGTACATAAGCTATGTAAATTACTTCTTGCCCGGCAAAATGATACCATCATATTTCTGTTGGAACCATTTGATTGCGTCTTCTTTCGTTAGCTTATGTTGGAAGCCAACCTTGCCGGTTTTCCTCCTCCTGTGGGCAACGTTGAATCCTGAAATTATAATACAATTATTATAGAAACAATCTGAAAAAACATTCTAGTAATTATTTAACTCAAATTCTTATATAAAACTGATTCAAAAACTAAAACCGTAAATGCTACAAAAAGTTTTATTTTTGGAAAATCTCTACTTTTTTAAATATTTTGTCGCCTCCATTAAGTAACACACCCAGTAAGAGAAGTGGGCATGGGTTGCAAATAAGAAGCTATTTATGTAGCACATGTTTTTCAATTTTAAAAATATAGATCAAGTTTAAATCAACAGAATCTATGATACCAGAAAATGTGCAAAATATACAGTAGAATTGATGCAAATCGATTGGAAACTATTTAAGAAACATACCAGGTCGGCCAAGTACGACGTAGAAGTCTAAACCATAAATACCAATGCCTGGGTCGTACTTGATTCCCAAGTCAATGTGTTCCTGAATTCCGAAACCGAAGTTTCCAGTGCAAGAGAAATTCTCTTTACGCAATTCATATTCACGTACCTATTTAAAAATGATAATAATAGATTAATTATCTAGAAAATATAAAGAGAGAAAATTAATGAAATACGGTTACTCACTTTCAAGCCTCGCTCGAGAATTTCCTCAGCTTTGGCTCCTCGAACTGTGCAATGTACTGCAATTTTTTCATTCCTACGAATACCAAATGATCGCACTGTGTAGCGGGCTTTCGAAAAAACAGGTTGTTGACCCGTCAGCTGTTCCAATACCTAAAGAAGAATAATTATTTCATCATATTATTTCAGTCTGAAAATCAAAATCAATTTTCTAAACGAACAGAGAATATGAAAATAATAATTATTATTTGTCTCTATTGTTTTTGATGTAAATTAAATTGTCAAATTCTTATATTCACGATTTAGATCTTGATTTTGAGATGATGACTGATACCCCAGTAGGTCCAGTAAACAGAAGGTTTAATCAGTCGCAAAAAAATTAAACTTACCTTCGAGGCACGGGTTAATCTATCTCCGGACTCCCCGACGCAAATGTTTAAACATAATTTGCGGATACGGACTTCACGCATAGCATTTTTTGATTTATCTTTTGGTTCCTTCTTGATCTTTTCCTTCTTTGCCTTTTGCTGCTTGGGGAGAGCTTTCGCCGTGTCCTAAAATTAGAGACGAAAACCTTAAACTCCTGCCACAATAAAAAAAAATAGATGTAGATCACAAATCATGTAAACAGTTATATATTAATTTTTTACATGACAAGAGAGGTTATGATTTTAAAAGCATAAGCCGTGTAGGAAACAAACGTGACACGTCGCCTGTCAAAAAATAAACTTTTTATGTCATGCTCATTGTAAAAACGACTGTAAGCCTTATAATAATTAAAGATTTTTAAATCTTTATCAAAAAGAAATAAAGCCTTTTTGTGATCGATTCCGAAGATTCTCATGGATTTTTAACATAATTTTGAAGGATTAAAATCTTTAAAATCCACTCACCGCCATGATGGAGAAAAAGAAAGGAAAGTGTCGCTGCCGCCCTCTTTCTTAAAAAAAATAAGTAATTCTGCAGGGGTCCCAACTTTATAAAAACATAATTTCTTCTATCCTAGGGAATTTGATGTAGATAACAGAAATTTTTTCTTATTATTATAACTTATTTTCAATTATTATTAGAAGTAAAGATAGTCTCATACTTACTCAAATCTTAGTTTGAAATTTCCAGTTAATTTTATATTTAATTATTAATTAAAAACTTGCAAATTAAAATATGATTTAAAATTTCCGCCGGAAAACAAATCTCGTTTTTCTCAAGTCGATAATCGAAATCAACAAACAAACAAGTAGTAACTTCAGGTCTTCAGCTGTTAGTTGTTACGTTGTTAGTGTCTGACTGACAACTCTGACAAGTGACAGTTACAGATAATTGCTTTTTACTGTTGTCAGATTGTTTTGCAAGTTATTTATTCTATTTTATAATTTAAAATTACCTATTCATGAATGCCAAAACGCGTGGAAATTCAGTAAACAGGTGCATTCTTTCGATTTAGAAAGTGTCGTAATCAGCGAATCGTTACGGAAGACGAGAAAGTTGAAATTTTCCAGCCTCTGTCAAGGATATAAAACGGTTCAAGGATTACATTTGCCAATCTGTAAATGCAGCGATAGAAAAATTGTTTAACACTCTGTCCAGAGTGTTGTTAAAAATTATGGAGGATTACAAATTTTTGTTCAAAGTTGTCCTCGTAGGCAATGCCGGTGTTGGTAAAACATGTCTCGTTCGAAGATTCACTCAAGTGAGTAAATGCTTCATTAAATTTCACTGCATCACGATTTCTCTTTGCTTATAAAATTTATAATACTATCCACCTTCAGTTCTTGTGTAAATATTTTATTAAGGATTTGGCCTTTTCCCCACTTCAACATGTTATCTCATTGTTTGTATGTATCTTTTATCTTGACAAAATCAATGAGTACATTATACGATAAACAGCTGTCATAATGACGTTTCATATTGAGACATTATAAACCAAATTTTAAAGAGTTTTACTTATTCATATTATAGCTTTATTAAATCGCATCTTCTCTCTAAATTGCTTTTTTATTTACGGACATAAATTCGCTTAACAAAAAATGGTCACCGCTATTTTTAGAGGATGAATACTGCTTTTTGCTGAAAAATAATATTCTAGAATAGTAACAAAACAATTTAAATATTTTCAAGCACATCATTTCGTGTAATTTAGCTATTAGATGATTAGAAAAGTTGGATTATTACGCATTATTAACTTTACATTGTTTCATTCTTTCAGGGTTTATTCCCACCGGGACAAGGAGCAACGATCGGTGTAGATTTTATGATAAAGACTGTGGGAGTGGAGAATGAGAAAGTAAAGGTGAGTATTTTTATTATTTACATCTACAGTTAGGAACAAAATTATTGGTAAACTAGGAAAACTATTTCTAATAATTTAATTTTTAGCTCCAAATTTGGGATACAGCCGGACAAGAAAGATTCCGTTCAATTACTCAGAGCTATTACAGATCTGCTCATGCTCTTATTTTAGTATACGACATTTCTTGTCAACCAACCTTTGACTGCCTGCCTGATTGGCTCAGAGAAATTGAGGAGTACGCGAGCAATAAAGTCCTCAGGATATTAGTTGGTTAGTTCGAAAACAAATCAAAATATTTGAATTTACTTATATCAGGGTGATGGAAAGACAAGAAAAAGCCTGAGATTTAAAAAAAATCGTTGTAAAAGTTTGGGATTTTTAATAAGATGAACTTTATAGAACTATAGAGACAAGATTCTCTGTCAATGAAAATTTTGAAATTATACGATAAAAAGTTGCAAGTTTTACTGATATCTTTTATATTTATCTCCATAAATTATATTATTAACAAGTAATAATTATCTGCAGGAAATAAAATCGATCGAGAGGATAGAGAAATTCCGACACACGTTGGGGAAGATTTCGCACAACGTCATGGCATGTACTTCTTGGAAACTTCTGCAAAAGAAGCAGAAAATGTAGAAAGATTGTTTATGGAAATCGCAGCCGAGCTTATGGAGGTAAATTAGTAAATGTTTATTTAACTATATTTCATAATTAAGTAATAACTAATAATTAATGATTCAATTAATATAATAATTCCTCAGCAAGCACGTTGTAAAGAGTTGCCAAGATATGAAACAAATGCAACTTCTATCAACGGAAAAACAACGTCAATAGGGGATAGTTCCAATTGCGGATGCAGCCGTCTCTCTTAAATAATAATTTACACTACTCTCAAATGTCTGAGAAAAATCCACAAATTATCAATTCACGGTGAGGTTGTCTGAGTAATTTAAATCAAGAGACGGTGTTAAGTTAAGGTTGTTTCATTTCGTGGAGGTTTTATTCACCCAAGTGCTTTACTTAAATTTTCAACACAACCACAAACTATTTTCTACCTGCGCATCACTTGCAATTTTCTAATTCACCTGGGATGGCATTTATAAGAGGAATTGAGGCTTACGCATTTATATTTTAATCAAATTTCGATAACTTGAGTATTATTATTGTTATTATTATTATTATTATTATTATTATTATTATTATTATTATTTACTTAGGTAATCCATAGAAAAATTCAAATGTGATTGCGTTAGACATATTTGCATTGATATATGTTCAATTGTTTATATCACAAAGATATTTTTTGAATTTTTCTAAAATTTTAATCGAATATGCAAAAATAAATTTATAGATTTAAGACTTACAATTAATAGTATGATTAGCTTGAATTCAGAGAAAGGTACTTGTTCAAAAATTATTTTCTGCCGCCCACTTGCATCGCGTTTTAAATTACTAATAATGATTATTAGCTGAAAGCTAGTAATTTAATTTATTTAATAGCTTTTAGAATAAGGTTTATATCAAGGTTTAGAGCGTAGATTTCAAAGCTTATGTTTATGTTGCACAAAAGGGATGTAAGATATAACGTCGAAAACTTTGAGATTCTGAATCGGTCATTAAATGAATTCTTAAAGAGATTTTAATATAGCTAATCCAAGTGTTATTTATTTGTTTATAATCACTAAAGCTGATACATTTTATATTATTTTTACCGAGTTAACGCACAGCCGAAATGAGATATTTTTCGTAACTTAAAAACAAAAACTAATTAAAATCTCTTTTACTTCTTGGCTGTGATTTAATTTTCTGAAGTACTATTTTTTCCAGGAAAAATGATTATGCACAGCTTTTTTTTCATAATTAAAAAATATCATTACAGTCTTGATTATAAATGTATTTTTGTTACAACATCACTCTAGTCTTTCCAAGGCAAATGTACAATTATTTATTATAACGGTAATCCTTATTTCTGTTTTCTCATTATGCGAACTTGCTAGTTAGTTTCTTATCGAAAATGATTAACTGCGAGATCTCTTGAAGACTAAAATTATGGTAACAATGAAAAGAAACCTTTTAGTCAATTCATTACTAGATCATATTGATGTACTCCATCATTAGCGATTACTCAGATTACTGTAAAAGCAGTAGGTTTTTAATGCTAAAGCTATATATGAAAGTAGGAAATGTAACGATTATCAAAGTCCCAATTTTTAAATTATTATTTGTGGGTAGATATAGCTAATCGGTGCTAGTTATTTTAATGGGAAGTTTTTTTTACTGTTCGTATCCCTATGAGGAAATACAATTTTTATTAAATGATAAAAGAGGCACGTAGCGTTAGACTTTTCTATTTTCAACGACCAATGCAAAAGTTCAAAACTTAGAATTATATAATTAGTCTCAGAGTTGACTTTCTTGAATGGGGTGTTTGAAATGGTACTGCAAACATGTGACTAGAATATCGTTTATAGTTTTTGTTTATTTAATTAATTAAATTAATTTAGTCCAGAAGGTTTATAAAATTACAAATTACTTACTAAATTATTGTCGTTTGAGGAACTATAATTTCTAGTCACAAATTCTTTAAAAAATGTCTCGCAGTGCCTCATGTATGGACTTTGAATAAATTATGAAAATGTAATTATCGTTATGATGAGAATTTGTTTGAATAAGTTCTTGCTTTTCTAATTGCAAAATTAAAAAAAAAATACTTTAAATCTAAAAACTGTCTAAAAGTAATCATACGATAGAATCTGAAATCTAGAAAAGTGTTGAAGATTTGTTGAAGTAAGATTCTAATGTAAAGATCTGTTATCGAAATCACTGGTTATTTACTTTTAAGTGTTGTGAGAAAACTGTGGTTAAGTTACAAGCAACGATTGCTTTCTATCTTTGCAGGCTTCGAACTGACCCACTTTTTATATTCTCATCAGAGAATTTATTTATTTTTTATTTTGACGATAATCCACATTTTTGCTCGTTTTTTTAGCTAAAGGCAACTTTTTAAAAACTGTTTTCAGTATTTGATTGTAGAAAGTTAAATGACTTTACTGCTTTAAATTAAATTTATTTTCATCAATAAAAAGTGCTGTTGTGTTGCTACTTTTTTTCCATAAAAAGACATTTGGATATAGAGTAGTTCGAAGCCTGTCTTTGCGATATCCTCCTGATAATACTCTGAAAAAAGGAATGCATCGATATAGATAGTAAAAAGACATATCAACTCAAACTTGTGTTTAGTTGTCGTAAAGCAGCGAGAAATTAATATGTAACGGCTTTTCTTCGTGGGCATTATTAATCATCACTTTTGTGACGCAATTGCTTAAATTCATCGCCGTGATAATAATTGTCGATTTGTTCTAGCAATAATTAATGCAACTTTATGTTTCATCTTGTGTGACCTCAATTAATTTCGAATGAATGTTAATCTATTCGGTGTTTTATTCATGAAACACTCGTTTAGATTCATTTTGATGCACAAAGATAGGAGAATCTTCCACCTGGTACACTAAGATTGTGCAAGTCGTCAATAAAATATGCAATCTACAAGACTATTCAAATACAGGAATACTGAACTTGAACTCTGCGATAACAAATAGATAATAGAATGTTGAACACTAAGAAATAATTTTGTGCATCGCTTTTTTATCAGGGATTTCAAACGAATTCTGCAAACAAATTTTAGTGCCTCTGAAAATAATTTATTTGTGATCTCTCTAGAGAAGATTTATTTACAAAATATTTCGATAAAATTGTATGCAATTGTAAGACAAAATATCTTATTTGGATGATTAGTTGAATTTACGTTGCACATTTTATGAACGTACGGACGTCGAAGAAAGTGGATGCTTTTATAAAATATAGAGTGGTACGAATGCTCGTAATCTGTAAATTTTTAGGATTCTAGTTATTGCTAATGCTATAGTCAGCATCATCAAATACACTCACTCGCTACATATGTAGGCATACATATTTGTAATTAAATCATTCAGAAACGCAACTCTCATGTTTTCTTTGTTGTCCTTCGCACACACCGAAACTAAGAATAAAAATCAAAATACATAGTAATTTTATAAATGCGTTAATTAATACTGGAAAAGGAACAACGAATGTTATTTTGATTAATTATGCAAGAGATTTGTAAAAAGTAGAGCGAGCTTTGTTTACGATTTAAAAAAATCTTTGAGTTTAACTTGCTCAAGAGAAAGTTTAAAAAGACGATCTTGAACTGTAGAATCTAGAGCTTGAGGATTCACTGGACTTTCTAGACAGTCGGAAATGTATATGCCACCTTTGTCTTCGATTGATTTATTGACAGCTGCATACACGATTGGCGTTGCCCCTTTCTCTGGAGACTAAAAATTATTCTTATTACATAGTACATTTTTCATCTCACATGAAAAGAAAAAAACAGGGCGGCGAATTTTCCTGGAAACCGTAAAGTGACCTGAAATTTTTTAAATTGTAAAAAAAAAATGGGAAATAGTCTGAAACTTGAAATCGAACCTTAATTCGCCACCCTGAAAAAGATTAAATAAAATAGGACAATGAGATTTAAAATTTACCTTGAAAATGAAGTTCAAGATTTTTTTTAAATGCCTAAATAGTGTATGCTGGAAAAGATCTGTATTGACTATCCCAGGATGAACAGCATAAGACTGTATGTTCAATTTTCTCTCAGAAAAAAGATCCTGAATTGATTTGGTGAACATAACTTGAGCAAGTTTGCTTCGAGCATAGGCCAATTTCGTTATAAATCCCTTACTGAAAAAATAAATTCGTAAATATTAAAAAACATTAGGAAAATTTTAGAATTTTGAAATATTCATATTTAAGTAAATTATAATTTTTCATGTTAAAAATGGACTTTTGTGATGCAAATATTTCCATATTTAAAATATCTAATATAAAAATTACCATTTTAACATTATCTAGAATATACAAGCTTCTTACATATAAATTAATGATGTAAAGAATACTTAAAATTCAGAATATGTTTCTTACCTATGATCAATGTCATCAAAATCAATTGTTCCAGCTAGATGAGCACAAGATGAGACGTTAATGACTCTCGCACTTTCATCAGGGCTTCCACCACTTTTTAAAAGGGGCAATAATAATGCTGTTAGCAAGAAGTGGGACAAATAATTTACTGCCCATTGTTGCTCAAATCCATCTTTTGTTAGAGAATAAGGAGTGAACATGATACCAGCTAGAAAAAAATTATTATATTTAATAATATAACAATATTAAATATTCGTATTCAGTAAATCTTAAATATCAACAATGAGGCAAATACCATTATTGATTAGAATATCAATTTTCTTATAGTTGTTTTTAATGTCTCCTGCGAATTTTCGAACAGATTCAAAACTGGAATTATCGAGGTGATAAACTTTTACAGAACCTGAAGTAACTCCAGATTCTCTTATTTTACGGATAGCATCATGGCCAGCATTGAGATTTCTGCAAGCTGAAAAGTATAAAGAAAATTAATATTGGTAATTAGAATATAAATATCAGATTGTAGAACAATAATTAATTTTATTATTACCAATGATTACATCCATATCACATTGCAGTAACATTTTGACTACGAGACTTCCAATTCCTCGTGAACCACCTGTGACAATTGCAATTTTGCTACTTTTTTTTGGCAAATCTGGTGAAAAAGAAGGATAAAATGTAGATTCAGTAATTTAAATTCAATTGATGAAAATTTCTTTTTCCTAAAGCAAATTAAAGGTGTTGGAGCCAAGTTCCAATCTAAAAATTCAATTTCTTCATTTTACTCAACAAATATTAAATTTGGAATTTTTTCCTTCCGTAGAATTAATCAATTTTTAACTAGAATTATGCGTACAGAGCGAGAAAATATCTAATTCAAATATTTGTTAAGTAAAATGAAAATATTGAATTTTGAAGTCAGATTTTGAATTCTTCGTTTTACGCAAAAAGTATCAAAATTAAATATTTTTTCGCTCTGTATATTTGAAAAAAGATTAGCGCTACAGAGCAAAAAAATATTTATCTATAATTTTCATTGAGTAAAATGGAGAATGGAATTTTGAGCTTAGCACTTGTGTCCAACGCCCTTAAGGAATAAAAAATAAATATATTTATTTTTTAAGCGATCTACATAATATTTAGTCAAGGAATTAATATTAATGTTAGATATTCTGTGAATTTTAAATGTCGATTTTTCTTTTCTTTTTTTGAGCGTCTAAATTAGTGTAAACAAAAAACTAATTTTAACTCGGAAAGTAGTATATTAAGATATTACGAAACAATGAATACATTTCAAATATTCGTCATAATATAAATAACTATGATCTTCGAAAAAAAATCAAAACATATTCAATAACATCCTATCCTATCAGATATTTTAGAAGAGTATTTAAAACCCGAAAAATTGCACCTGAACAACTTTCATAACTTTCATTTCTTATTGACCGAAATACTACATGACAGCATCCTCTTTCTCACTAATAGTATTAAAATGCTGACTTTAGACTTTTAAATATTTTCTTATTACGAATCATCAAACTCTTTACAGGAAATAATTAATGTGGCAATGAAATGAAAGCTTGCAAAAAGAGAAAATAACGTGTATATAAAAACGTATGTGAAACCATACAATAAAAAGGTCATTTAATTTGATTTGATAAATGTATACAGAATCTGATTTAAACATCACAGTAAAATAACAAAAATTGCATTTGATAAGTAAATTTAATTTACGAAGTTATTATATAATTTTTTGTTAAAAGTTATTGTATTATTAAAATATTTGTATTTAAATTTGTTTTCTTACCAGTTTTGTTGTACTTCGCATTCAAATGAACTTTGATAACTTCTTTAGCACCCATGGCATTATATTTAATTTCGTATATCAGTGCGTTTAAAATGAGAATGATTTTATTCCTTGGTTTGTGAAAAACTAAAATAGCGGCGATTAACGCGAGAGTTGAACCTGCTACAAGTATCATATTTGAAGTCTAAACCCGTTATGTCTGCTACTCGACAACGGCAAGTCTTTAGAAGGGACTTAACAGGTCGCTCGATTCGGGCGATGGTTTTTTTAACATTTAAATCTAATCATAAAAACGTCAGCAATCGCAGTATCTCATATTCATTTGATATTAAATATGCATTTATTCTATTTTTTTTTCTGCAATTTTCTCTATTCAAGTGACAAAATATTAGGTTTACATTCTGATAAAATAGATTTCTTACTATGTATTGATTTTTAAGATTACGCACTTGTGTGAATTAAAGTTTAATTGAATTAATGGAAAAAGAGGAATTCTTTTCAATTCCTTTGATTTCCTTAAATTGTTTGAGATGAGAGGTGAAACCTGGAAAAAATTATCAATGATATAATGTTTCAATTTTTATAAGAAAAAAAATGGATTTTCATAAATTTGTTAATATTTAAAACTATGATACTTACTGCTAAATCAACAATAATACTGCACACATAATTAAAACTTAAATTTTGTGAAATCAGGATACCTTATTTATTCTCTCTATTATTATAATTTGAATTATGGCGGGAACCTCGAAAACCAAATCTGAATTTAAAATCATATGTTTTTAAAAAAGCCATAACTATAAATTATAAATTGTTTCTAATGTTTAATATGAAATTGAAGAAACTGAATATTAAATTTGCAATTTCTACATATCTCAGTGTCCAACGACGAGAATAAAAACTAGGAAAACAATAACACTTCAATTTAAAAGCTTATTGGATAAATCGATGACAGGAAAATTAAATCTAAATTATTATTATTATTATTATTATTATTACTTTATCCATCCCTACCTTATCGACATTTGTATTTTCGCCCAAACCAAAATTTAATTCCTGTAACATAACTTTTTTTTAAAACAATATATTATCTTCAAACTTTTGGAAATGAAATAGAAGATGATAAATTACGTTTATCTGCTTCGTTTCGTGAGAAATTTGAAAAAAAGTTTAATTCAAGAAAATGAAAACTGCTGAGAGCATTATATTTCTCTGCAGCCTTATATTGAAACGAAGCAAAAAATCACACTCGCTATTTGGAAAACACAAAATAACAGTCACTTAGGAATGTTTATCTACATTCATATATAGATAATTTGAGAAAAAGTTTATACACAAATTATGCATTGTGTGCAAGAATTTTTGACAGGTTTCTAGGGTTATAGTTGTTTGTAGTTGTTAGAACGGTTAGAACCGTTAGAACACATGTATAGGTATAGCATACCCAACCTTACCACTCAGCGGAGTGGGGGGTTGGTCGCCGAGTCGAATTCAAAAACGAAGAGACTTTCTATATCGAATACATAACTTCTGTTCTCCCGTCCACGGCTAGTCAGCCATACTGTGTGTTCGTCCACGTTCTGGACTTTCTTCAATCAAATAAATACATACTGTTGTTACTTTTGGAGATCCTGAGTATTTATTACCAATTATTAGAATCAGTGGATGTAGGCCACTAATAGTAATTCCGTTGTGGACATATTTCGGAATCCCAAATTACCTACATTGGTGACCCCGACTTCGAGCCGCATTTTTCTGGAAGAAAAATCTCAAGATTTGAGCTCATCAAGGATCTTCATAAGCATATCAAATTGGCACATGTCCTTATACCTCTTTCAAGCGGACGTGCTTTCGTGCTAAAATTGAGGAACAAACTACTTTGGCTGAAAGGAAACAGACTTTTAAAAATTTTTTTTTTGTTTGGCATGGACGCCAACGGAAATCGCATCTCCTTTGTCCTGCAGTGATGACGTCATGATTCAACACATCAAGCTCTCAAGTAATCAGAATTTCTTTCTGACGATCTACATAGCAACAAAGGACTTCAACAACGATTTTTCGCAAAGGAAAGTTATTTTTTTTTTTTTTGTACTCCGATAAAACTATGTAAGGTATTTCGTAGTATTAAGACAATTTTTCGTCTAAAGTATTTTTAGTGCGAAACATTACATGACGCAACAAGTGTTGCACCATAACCAAACTTTCTTCATTTCGATTTTTAAGTCTTTTCAAATGCTTTAAGCATAGAGGGTATTCGAATTTTTCTTTTTATAGCGTTTTTTTTTTTTTACCCGGATATATATTAAAGTGCTTGAATTGTTAAGGTTTTAATAGGGTTATGGCCCAATGTCAACACACATTGATGTAATCCTAATTTAACGGGCATAACTGGAAAATGTAACAGTGTACGGACAGACTAAAGAATTTTCTGACGCAATTCGTTAATGATTCTAGAACTTCTGTATTGCAGTGCATTATTTTACACGACCTTTTTCATCTATATTTTTTTTACAATGTCTAATCCAGACCTAAATGTTGCAGCTAACAACCAGGCGGGTAACCTCGCCGGGAATCCAGCGGGTCGTGTCGACGCTTATCGCGTACCGCGTATTCCAAAATTTTTGCCTGATGATCCACACTTGTGGTTCTTACAAATCGAATCTTCTTTTAACGTAGCTCGTATTACAGATGAAATAACGCAAGCGGATACTGTAATAGAGTCTCTTAATCCTGACGTGTTAAAATGTATCAAAGATATCATGTCCACTCGCCCTCGACCTGCGAACCTATATACACTAATCAAAGAGAGAATTATATCCTCTTTTGCGATTTCCGCCGAAGCGAATCTTCGCCAGCTTTTAAAGGGAGACTCTTTAACTTCCGGAAAACCGTCTTACATACTAACGCAATTAAGAGGCTATAATATCGATTTGGGAGACATGCAATGCAGTGATGCCGTGATTAAATCTGTATTTCTCGATCAATTACCGGCTCATGTTAGAGCTATTCTATCCGTCGGAAACCAAACAAATCTTGACGATTTGGCTAAAATGGCCGATCAAATCGTCGCAACATATCAACCCAATGCGGTTCAATACTCTGAGGTGTCGACTGATACTTCACAGAATCGCCAATCCGCATCTGTCACCCATTCAGATTCCATCGAGCCGATACTCCACGAAATTTTACAACGATTAGACAGACTGGAAACTACACCGAGTCGATCGCGTACACCAACGCGTTCTGAACCTGTTCAGGGAAAGCGTGGACGTTCCTTGAGCAAAAACGCGAAACGATTTTGCTATTATCATTCCCACTTTGGTAAGAAGGCTCGCAAGTGTACTCATGTACTCATCCTTGCGATTGGAAACCTTATCAACCAAATCAGGGAAACTGAACCAGCCTGTACGCACGGAGGCAGCTACTATGGGAGCAATCCAGGAATACTTTATGACTCCACCTTTTAAAACAGATTCTTCAATTAGATCCCAACTCTTTAGATACATGATTTTAAATTCATCAGGATGGGCAGCTGATCTCAAAGAGGCTAGTAAGTAATCACAGATCTCAGAATCTCCAGTTTTCTTTTCCTCTTTGGAGTGGAGAACACCATCGTTTAGACGTGCTATCCAAAGCAAAGCATACTGGATGTCGTCCCGTAGTTCTTCTGGTATTAAGGACGAGAACATGGGTGCCAGAATAGTTTTAGGTACATCTGCAATATCGGGGAAATACTTGGATAAAGGTAACAACTCTCTCCCGCACCCCTGCTTGAATAACCATACTGCCAAGTATGGGAAAGTTGCGGCCACTCTTCCTAGAGTAACTACATCAGGGGCTAATTTAGTCCCTGGTTTTCTTTGATTGGTATTCACAGCATACTTAGTCTTCAGATGACCCATAATTCCAACCATTTCTGCTGTTGACTTTTTAAGTATGGATTCCCAGTTTGCTCCTCGCATGGTGAAGATCATGCACAGGTGCATTATATCTTCAAGGAAGTCCCTATTATTGTCATAAACAACCGTTGTTCCCTTGTAAATGATTGTTTGATCATGCTTATAACTTAAATATCTAGTATAAAGCATTTCAAGCGTAATCAAGGGGTTAAAGCCTTGATATTCGAAAATTGCCTTATGAGAAGCAACTCTGTCGATAGCAGCTTTGATCTTGTCTGGGAAGCAAATCTCAAGAAATTTCTCCATGTCATCAGTTCTAAAACAAACATGACTCAAGGTTGCAGTCATGTGTTGGTTGATGGCATCAGGCATTTCTTTACACTTATTCAGCAGGAGATCTCTGATGGCAGTTTTAGCAACTTCAGGAGAAGGTCGTCCATCACTACGACTATCAGATGGTCCAGCTGAACCATCAGAAGGGTCATTCTTGGGTGCTCCTAGTTTTTCCATCTTTTACAGGTTTATGTCGAATATAAAATGTGTCAGTGGTCAAGTCGTCAAAATCGGGTTGAGTTCTTTCTACTCTCACTCTCGATGGAGGAGAGAAGCTTGCCTCTACTATGAGTCGGATTCTTTCTTCACTAGGAGAGTTCACTCTAGGTGAAACAGGTGTAGAAAATGAAGCTGATCTTATCAGGCCAACAATAGGAGGAGTTGATGTTCTAACCTTGTTGCAAGTGCAACAAGTTCCGGATCCACTCCTGCTAGCTTGTAGAATGCTCGATGATGCAGAAATGAGTGTTGATGATGAACTCTCCAAGGCTAAGGGTAATTCAGTTTGAGTACTCTCAGTGGCTGAATGTTTTTGTTCCACGTGAGTTTGAGTGCTCTTGTTCACAAGTTTGTAAGTGGTTTGAGTAGATCTACTCACGACCTCTTCAGATTCACTGGAATCACAGCTCTCTCTACAGAGACACTGCGTACGAGATACTCGACCCAAGTGATTTGTGTAACTAAGAAGACAATAGCAACAAAATCCACCAATAAGCGCTGATGCACAGTAATTCACGATTTCACTATGATTGTTCATTAAATGAGCCCGTCAGTGTGGCACGGACTCCGGTATGGGAGCTTCCCTAGAACAGTTTATATCTGGATCTTGGCAACCCTTAGGTTTCTTCTCAAAGAAATTCACTCCTGCTCAACGCGCGTACAGTACCTATGACCGCGAACTCACGGCGATTTACGAAGCGGTTCGATACTTCAGACATTTCCTCGAAGGACATAATTTTAAGATCATCACTGATCACAAGCCTTTAACTTTCGCATTTTTACAGCGTTCGGAAAAAGCTGCTCCTCGACAACAACGTCAACTGTCATTCATATCACAGTTTACTACCAGGATTGAATACCAACCGGGTTCCGAAAACGTCGTCGCAGATTCTCTCTCTCGAGTCGAATTCATTGTGCTTCCAACCGAGTGGAGTCTGATCGACTTAGCTGAAGCGCAAAAAAATGACGAAGATTTAAAACGAGTCCTATCAGACCCTAATCTTTCCATTAAGTTAACTAAGGTATTCTGGGGTCCTGATCATACAGCTATCTTTTGCGATCTTTCCGATTCAACCCTTCGGCCATTCGTTCCCATTTCTTTACGCGAACGTATTTTTAAAGTGTTTCACAGCCAAGCCCATCCTGGCGCAAAGGCGACGGATCGATTGATTCGCAAGCGCTATGTTTGGCCTTCGATGCACCAAGACATCAAGTTGTGGTGTCAGACTTGCCTCGACTGCCAACAGTCGAAAGTCACGCGTCACAATCACCTCGCACCGGCCGACTTCGTGGCCCCCGAGAAAAGATTCAGACATGTGCATATGGATTTGGTTGGACCACTGCCTTCGAGTGATGGATACAAATACTGCTTAACACTAATTGACAGATTTTCACGCTGGCCGGAGGCAATACCTCTTAAGGATATCGAAGCCTTGACTGTCGCTAGAGCATTTGTGGACAACTGGATATCGCGCTATGGCGCTCCTGAGACTCTCACCACTGACCAGGGTTCTCAATTCGAGTCGCAACTATTTAAGGCACTCCTACAACTGATCGGATGCCATAGAATCCATACAACATCTTACCACCCTTCCTCGAATGGAATGATTGAGCGCTGGCATCGTTGCCTGAAAGCAGCAATCATGTGCCACTCTAACGCGAAGTGGACTCAGACTCTATCTACAGTGATGCTAGGACTGCGTTCTAATGTTCTCGACACGGGTTCTTCTCCGGCTGAATATGTATTCGGCACGACATTGCGGATTCCGGGCGAGTTTATCCTACCGGAAAATTTTTCGCCGAACCCACAGGTGTTCCTTGAAGAGTTTAGAGAGCACATGCGCGAGATCAAACCAGTCCCCGTTGGACATAAGTACAAAAAGAAAATCTTCTTTTACCAAGATTTAAACTCTTGCACCCATGTTTTTATGTGCGTTAAGTCCGTCAAAAAGTCTTTGGAACGCCCGTACACTGGTCCACATAAGATCATCAAGCGCACTTCTGATAGGGTATACGAAATCAATGTAAATGGCACACCACGACAAGTATCGGTTGAACATCTTAAACCAGCTTACTTTTTGCGAGAAGATGTTTGCAACATTCCACAGATTAACGACGACCAGTCTAATGTTCGTCCTACACTTAAAACTTATGAAAAGAAAAAGAGAGTTACATTCAACACTTAATGTAACCCCGAATCAAACATGTAATGTATAGTTTTTAGTTTTCTAGACTCTAAGTTTTGTCTGATTCAAGTGATAGTCATAATCAATAATTACTTAAGCTAATATGTGATACGGCAAACCAAACATTTAAGTTCCTCTATTTGTGATACTATGTATAGCAATTACGAAATGTAAACAATATTATTAGTTAGCATACGAATCGATACCAAAATTTCTTTTAAATATCGTTATCACTAAGGGGGGAGTACTATAGGTATAGCATACCCAACCTTACCACTCAGCGGAGTGGGGGGTTGGTCGCCGAGTCGAATTCAAAAACGAAGAGACTTTCTATATCGAATACATAACTTCTATTCTCCCGTCCACGGCTAGTCAGCCATACTGTGTGTTCGTCCACGTTCTGGACTTTCTTCAATCAAATAAATACATACTGTTGTTACTTTTGGAGATCCTGAGTATTTATTACCAATTATTAGAATCAGTGGATGTAGGCCACTAATAGTAATTCCGTTGTGGACATATTTCGGAATCCCAAATTACCTACACATGGTCACAAACTGCGCTCCTAGCGGACAAAAGCAGAAGCTAGACAAAGAAAAAATTAAGTATAGTCTGTTATGGTAATCTCTGGGGAGGTAAGGTAGGGCTCCGATAAAGTAATAATTATTAATTATTTATAGTATTATTATAGTTCAACCAAGTTCAACTATATAGATTTTTTTTAAAAGAGTGAATGGAACCCAACTTTAGGCATAAATAATGATAAGACTTGACAGACAATGAATCTAATTTATTATCAATTTTAAAGAAGGTGAAAAATGTATAAATAACTAAAATCTATACTAGGGTTCTACAGTTTTTTCTTGTTCGAACTTGGGATACTTTTGTTCGACTTGTACCCACGTAATCTTTCCATAAGAAAGATCTCTCACAACGCCTGGCAATTCGTCCAACTAGAAATAAACACTTAGTAATAATATCTTCCTCAAATGGAACTACAAAAATAACAAATAAATTACATTTAAATGATAGTTACTATAATACGTTAAATACTTACGTTTATTCTAACTTGGTTCATGGAATCTCGTTCTCTTAAAGTAGCACTGTGCGGAGTCTTGAAAGTATCAAAATCTATTGTAATCCCAAATGGAATTGCAATTTCATCAGTTCTTGCGTATCTACGACCAATACTACCGGAGGAATCATCCACTTTGTGGGACACATCATGATTTGTCAGATCTCGAGCTATAAAATAAATTAAAAATCGAAATCAGCATTTTTAAGTATATTCTCTTTGAGAAAATGGAATATAAATTCTGAGCTCAAGAATTTTGCAACAGATTAATTAACTGTACTGTTATATTTTTAAAAAAAACTGAAAGATTTGTATTGGAATATAATTAATAATTACCGATTTCTAAAATTCAAAACTCACATAATTTCTGAATGAAAGGAACAAACTCTGCATTATTTCCGAGAGGGAGTACCGAGCATTTCAGAGGAGCGACAACAGGCGCAAGACTAAAGTAACTTCTCTGCTCATCGCCTTCTCTCATTTTAAAATTATGCTCGAAAATCGCATACATGACGCGACCAACACCGAAGGATGGTTCAATCACGGACGGTGTTATTTCCTCCACGTGTACTGTTTTTTCATATCTTTTTACTGTCACCATTTCCTCTTTAATTTGACAGGTCGACTCATTAAGCAATTTCAAATCAAAGAATCCTTTTGATTTCAAATCAGCTTCCATGGAGTCAATATCGACTTTAGCCAAGGCAGCCAATGCATCTAAAATATCTTTAGCGTCCTTCTTAAACGTTTTTCCGATCAGACCTCTGTTCGGAGCTGCTTCGACCACATTAACCAGCTTTGGTTCTATCAACTTCTTTTCTGCCACCAACTTTACTCCAGAAGCCTTTGTGTGTTGAGTGAGATCGTAGGCAGATCTATCAGCACAACCTACACATTCTATCCAACCATAAGACGTAAGGCACTCTGCATCCCAACAGTCGCAAGCATAATGAGCCATTTCGTTCCCCATGTGTTGGCGAAAACGAAGTTTGTGAGGATCAACTCCCACTTTGAGGAGAAACAGTTGAATTCTTGCCATAAAGTAGCCCAAAGTTTCATTTGCTACAAGCCCACTAGTAACTGCATCTCCAATTTTTATAGTTTCGGCACACTTGCCGTCCATTTGATTGCAAGCAGAGTATAAAACCATTGGAGTATCTTTAATGTAGTCGAACTTTGGGTGACTCTTGTCGTCAGGGTCACAGAAGTGCTCGATTTCAGCCATCGTGAACTCCCTCACTCTAATCAAACCAGACCTGCAAATAATTAAACATTATTAACAAGTCAGAACAAATAATGTTAAGTCTGGTAAACACTCTAGATAATCTTTACCTGGGAGATATTTCATTTCTAAAGGCATTTCCAATCTGCGCAGCAGCGAACGGAAGTTTCTTTTGATTAAACTCCAGCAGTCGTTTAAAATTCACAAAAATCCCCTGTGCTGTTTCAGGTCTAAGGAAACCTTTCACGAGGCCTGTAGGTCCAATTTGCGTACTAAACATGAGATTAAATTCCACCGGCTCCGTCAAATCGTTTCCAGAAATTGGAGATTTCATGTTAAACTTCTTTAAAACCGCAGCCATTTCATCCTTACTCATGCCATCGAGTTTGATAATGATGTCTGCACATTCTGCTCTCACGGCTTCAGTAGTTTTTTTGTCAGAAGCAACTTTTTCTAAATGATTTTTAATCAAATGATCTAGACGGAAGCACTCTCCATTCTTTAGGTCTTTGACCATCAAATCCGCAAATCTTTCAACGTGACCGGATGCTTTGAGAATTGGTTCTGGAGTCAGAATCGAGCAGTCTACTTCCAGCATTTGCTCTTCCAGAATAAAGAATTTTCTCCATTCGCTAAGTATGTTTGCCTTTAGAGCACAACCCATGGGACCGAAATCAAATAACCCTGTAATTCCGCCGTAAATGGCGAATGATTGATCAAAGAAAAACCGGCGTTTTAATAAATCTTCCATACGTCCTCTGTCAAAAGTAGCGGACGCTGGCGTCAGGGCCAGTTCTTTATCATCCAGTAGCTTTTTGCGAGCTTTTAATTCCGCGACAGCTTTCTTGACGTCATTTTCAGGGGCTCCATTGGCTTTCAGTTGACGTACCAAGTCGCCCTGAAAGCAAAAAATTAAATATTTAAATTTTAATTGTTCCAAATTTAAAACTTTCGAAATTGAACAATCAAAAAGTTGTTTAAAATAACGTAATTATCATTCATGGTGGCGTCATAATGTGACAAAAGTTTTATTTCCAGGAATATAAACATTGCAAGAATATAGAGTACAAAGAAACATTTATTTACATTTCAACAATGAAATCAAGGCACGTGTCAAATCCTATATCCCAATAAATATCCCAAATCCCATAAATGCCCATATGTTACTCACTTGTTCTTTGACACTTGCACGAAGTGGGGCCAAAATTTCCTGAATCTTGGGATCCGACATATCGGTTGGATAATGCAATTTGATTTTTTTGGACTTTGCTGTGATAACAATTGAATACGGTCGAACAGTTCTTAATGATATCCGATTCAAAAAACGCTGAAACAGATAGGCGTGCTTAGCACTGCAGAGCCATTGACGTTCTATTAACCTACACGAGAAATGCACACTGCTCCAAAAAATCTGCATTGGCAAAAATATTTTCTTTCTGTTGCAATCACTCCAGGTCACATTCCTTAAATATTATTCCATTAATCTAGACATATTTTATTAATTATATCTCCCGGTTACAAAACGAGCATTCAATTCGAGTTTCTCAAAAATATTTCGAAAATACTCTAATGAAATATAACCTAGAAGCACATTTTTTGAAATATTTAAAACTTCTTTTTATTCTTTTTAAGACAAATACAAACCGGGACATTTATCAACCGCTTATATATATGTAATTATATTTGAGTAATTTGAGTAATTAATAGAATTTTCGCGGGATTTAAATTGCAGTGCGAAGTGCGAAGTCCTTTTTCCATACATTTTATTCTGTTGGTATCATTGGATCTCGTATATTTAAACAAATACGTATTTTTTAGTTTAATAGATTTAATATTTTATTTTAAAAAAATAATATTAAATCCTGGAAATTTAAAACTTTTGAAATCTTTGAAATTAAATCACTGGAATCTCTCAATATGAACCTTCCCAATATCAACCGCATTCCTCTCTCATTATCAACCTGCAGTTACCTCAAATATCACTAGATACACTGCGCATGAGTTGCGCGCTCGGAATCTGATTGGTTGCTATTCGCGCGCAATTTAAAATGCTAAAAAATATTATTTATGTGCAATACGCATGCGCAATTGGTGTGCCATTTGAGAAAAGGAATTTCGTTGATATTGGGAGCAACCCGAGCAACCTGGAGGGTTTGATTACATCTTCAACGATAGGGTGCGCTGTAAAAGTAAAGTGCGCTGTCATCGCGTGACAGAATGTCGCGTGTTGCCTGGTGTTGCCACATCACCATCATTAAATGAACATTTGAGCGATGTTGTAGACAGCATAGATCGCGCTCGTGTCAATAAGCCAAATTTACTTCAATACTTCAATTTACTCTGAAATACACGGTGATCTCGAGTGCATCAACGATTTCTTTCCTTCAACATGTCAATTTATTATTAAGTTCTTAACCAGGTTCTCGACTATTAAAATACGACGAAGGAGTACAATTTGAAACGGATCGGTCCTGTGACTGATATCCTGATAAATTTCTCTTTTTTTGGCTAAATCTTTCTCAACGTACCATGAGCACACCACAGGTAGTCTCCCGTAAAATTGGGATCGTTAAGCAGGTGAGTGCTTTTATTGAATTTATAAATTCTTGCTAGGAAAGCTCCCTTATCTTATTATTTTTTAAAACATAATCTACCACACTTAGATCCAATACTTTCTAATTCATATTTGTCTAAAATCAGTTCGAGATTGTGTAGTTTCAGTTGAACATATGGTGAAACTATTTTCCCATTAGAGGTGATTTACTCAGTTTAATGAGGCTTATCTTGACATTTTCCGTAATTTCGGAACTTCCTTTTTCAACTTCTAACTTTTGTTTTATTCGTGCTTTATTTTTTTATTGATAGTTTGGTCTACAGGAAGTGTGCTGGAGTTTTGTACAAAAAATTTTATATCTTGCTCCAATCAATCTTAATGTGGACTTTATTCACTTTTTACTTTGAGGATCTATTTATAGTGATAGGGACTTGTAGTTGAGACAGTATTTTTTGCTTCATTTTGAAATTCAAATCTCAAAATATTCTTTGCTTCTGTTATGTATTAAACATGTGGCCATTTTGTAAACTCATGTAGATTTTGTGAGGAATTATATCACACTTTTACAAATACTTGTCATAATGAATTATTAAATTAATAAGTACATTTTTTTTTGTTAAAGATTGTATCTGGTGATACGATTACGATCCGAGATCAGCCCAAGGATGGACCTCCTCCTGAAAAAACAATCTGTCTTTCCAATATTATTGCTCCAAAACTAGCCCGAAGAGCAATTGGAAAGTAAGTATTTATTAATAAAAGTTCTTTGAAGCTCCATAGATTTTTTTATCACATTTTTAAAAGTAATTTAATCTTTACAGCTCGGAAGAGACAAAAGACGAACCATATGCTTGGGAAGCTAGAGAATTTATTCGCAAAAAACTGATTGGAGAATTCGTGACTTTCATCGAAGAAAAGACCATAAATAACAGAACTTACGGCAATGTTTGGCTGGGAAAAGGTAATCATTTAACTTTTTCAACACTTACTTTCTGAAATCTTAGTATATATGTATGTATTTCATTTAATAAATATAACTTTTTTTCATTTTTAGATACAAGTGGACCAAGCATAGCGGAACAACTTGTAGCTGAAGGTCTGGTATCTGTAAAATCAGATACTCGCAACGTTACTCCGGAGTTGCAGCGTTTGCAAGATTTAGAGACTGCAGCCAAGTCTGCTGAAAAGGGAAAATGGTCGAGCAGTGAACCATCGTCTGCTCATGTACGCGACATCAAATGGACCATCGAAAGCCCGCGAGGTTTGGTAGATAGATTGGGAGGAAAACCTGTTAATGCTGTTATTGAACATGTAAGAGATGGCTCTACTGTCAGGGCTTTCCTCCTGCCCGACTTTTACTATATTACTCTCGATATGGCTGGAATTCGTTGCCCTAAACTTGAAGTTGAGAGTGAAGAAAAATCTCTCGCCAAGGAAGCTCAGTACTACGTCGAGTCTAAACTTTTGCAGAGATCTGTTGATATAATACTCTACTCCATTAACAGTAACAACTTTGTTGGAAGAATCATTCATCCTAGAGGTGAGTTTCAAAATTATATTAATTTCCCTAACATCGAGGCTTTATTACACACTTGACCTAAATTGCTTACTTTATTATTAATTTTCAGGAGATATTGCGGAATTGCTATTGAACTCTGGATTTGCGGAATGCGTGAGTTGGTCTATGAATAATCAAATGAAAGCTGACGTATTGAAACAATATCAGAGTGCGGAGAAATCCGCTAAGGATAAACAACTGAGAAGATGGCGAAACTACAAGCCTCCAACATCAAGCATAGAAGTATCAGAATTCAGTGGAATTGTCACTGAAATTGCCAATGCCGATGCAATTATCGTGAAAACGCAGTCGGGAGAGATCAAGAAGGTCTTTTTAAGTAGTATTAGGCCGCCTCCTAGAGACAAGAAATTCCAAGGTGAAGACGGAAAAATATTGAAACCGAAAGATTTTCGACCTCTCTATGATATTCCTTGGATGTTTGAAGCACGAGAATTTTTGCGTAAGAAGCTCGTTGGAAAACTGGTAAAAGTCTCTGTTGATTACATTCAACCAGCGAAAGATAACTTCCCTGAAAAAACTTGTTGCACGGTGACTATCGGCAAAGTGTAAGTTTTATCTCAATTAATAGATTTCTTGAATTTAAACTTTGAATTAATTTAATTCTTTTTTATACCTTTTTTCATAGAAATATTGCTGAAATGATGGTTTCCAAGGGACTCGCAACAGTTGTTAAATACAGACAAAACGACGACCAGCGTTCCATTCACTATAGCGAGCTTTTAGCCGCCGAGAGCAAAGCAGAAAAGTCTCAGTACGGTCTCCATGCAAAGAAAGATGTTCCACTGCAGAGAATACGAGACGTTTCTAATGATCCTGCTGCAGCAAAATCTCACTTGCAATCATTAAAACGAGCCCGAGAAATTAAAGGCGTGGTTGAATTCGTCACTAGTGGCTCGCGCGTCAAACTCTTTGTACCTAAAGAATATTGTCTCATCACATTTTTATTAGCTGGTGTTAAAGCTCCACGTGCACCACGTATCACTCCAGGAGCAGGAAGCGGAGAGGGCGAACCCTACGGAGAAGAAGCTCTGAACTTCACTAGGGAACATTGTCTGCAGAAAGACGTTGACATTCAAGTCGAGAATATGGAGTCCAAGGGAAGTGGATTCATTGGTTGGTTGTTCGTCGACGGTGTCAACATGTCCGTAGCGCTTGTTGAAGAAGGTCTGGCTGTTGTGTCCAGTTTTCTGGATCAAGGTGAACACTACAAGACTCTGAAAGCTGCCGAAGAAAGGGCCAAGACTAAGAAGCTTAATGTATGTATTTAGATAATATTTTTATTTATATTTTTTGTATTTCTTTAGATTAATTATCTATTAACAATCTTCTTTATTCTTATTCTCAGATTTGGAAAGACCGCGTCGAAATAGAAGTCGAAACTGAAAAAGTAGAGGAAGACAAACAGACAGTAGAAAGGAAAATCAATTACCAGGAGGTTGTTGTGTCGGAAACGACTGAGGATCTTCACTTCTACGCCCAAGTTGTAGATCAACGCAACACATTCGAGAGCTTGATCTCTCGATTGCGCCAGGAACTTGCTGAAAATCCTCCTCTTCCTGGAGCCTACAATCCTAGACGAGGGGACTTGGCTGCTGCGAAATTCACCGAGGACGATCAGTGGTACCGCGTTAAAATAGAAAAGGTCTCTGGTCCCAACGTCAGTGTATTCTATATTGATTATGGAAACAGAGAGACGTTAAATGTAACAAGAGTAGCTGCGCTACCCGCTGGATTTGGGAGCGACAAACCCTTCGCTTCCGAATATATCCTTGCATGTGTTAAACTGCCACAAGATGTGAGTAGCTTCTTTTCCTTTTTATTGTATTTTAAAAGTAATAGAAGTTCTAATTTTTACAAATAATAAAAAAATTGCAGCATGACTACAAGAAAATGGCAATCGAGGCCTTCCGAGAAGACGTAATGACGGGGAAAACTTTGCTTTTGAACGTAGAATATAAAGTAAACAATATTCCAGCAGCTACGTTGGTGGATTCGACAACTAATGAAGATATTGGAAAAGGACTCATCACATATGGATATTTGCTTGTCGAGAAGACTCGAGACAGGAGACTCAAACAATTGGTAACTTTTTATCTTTTAAATAACATCTGTTTTGAAAACATTAGACTTTATCGTTATGCCTTTTAAAATTTACAGGATCTAGAATTCGACAAAAAATTAAAGCTTTAATGCTCTTTATTTTTGAAATTCCTCCAATTAAAGAGAGTTGTTTCTGAAATCTAATTTTTTATTTGAAATTGCAGATGATTGACTATAAAGCAGCAGAAGATGAAGCGAAAAAGAGTCGTTCCAACATTTGGGAATACGGAGACATTACTGAAGACGACGCTAAAGAATTTGGTGTTGGTCGTTAATACATTTTATCCAGTTGCTTAAATCAACAAGACGAATTCTGCAGTTATAGTACGTTGCTCTTAACGTATAAGTTAACAGAGGGAATTTCTTTAGACCTTATTCCAGCCGATTTTAGAGTGAAAGGTATTATAGAGAGTATAATAAATAAATCAATGATCAAGCATAGTGCGAAATACAAAATATTAGAAAATTGTGTTTCAAATTCGAATTTTTACACTGGATTCAGATAGACTTTTGTTTATAGCTCTTGTATCATGTACAAGTGGACAAGACTTCTAAAATGCTAATTCTAATGAAAATTTTTACTGAATTGAATTAGAAAAGAGAAAAATTCTCATTTTCTGCTGAAAAGATACAAGAATAATTTATTTTGCGATTACTCTTGAGATTTTTGTGTTGTTGGAATTGAAATCAATTATTGTGGTATTTGGATTTCTAGAATAGAAATTAAATTAATTACGTGCAACTGAAAATTGTGTTCAGAAGACATTATAATGAAATTAGAACGTAAATTGAATGTTCTGCTATTACTTTGATAAAGTACCAGAAGATTGAAAAGATGAATATCACCGTTTGTTATCCTCATAAATGTAACTCCATGGTTGATCTCGCAAACATAATCTCTAAAGCGATCATGTTATCCCGGGGGTTATATGCCAAAATAACGTGTACTATATTTTTTATTAAAAATCATTTGCGTGAATGTAAACTTCTAAGAACTGTTATTTTGAGGAAAAGTATTTCATGTCAATATTGAAAGAAAGCAATAATGTATATTTAGTTATAAATCAACTTATTTTATGCTTTAATCTATTAAAGCATTTAATCTATTCAAGCATCACCCGAAGACAAGACAAAACATAATGTTTTGCACTTAACTTTCGATATAAAAAAAACCATGTATTTAATTAAAAATAATTTTTTACCTAGAAAAACTTTCGCGGGAACAAATGAATTCAATGGTAACAAATGAGTTAATTATTCTATTTAACGTGCGTGAAATATTGACTTTTAATCTCTGTACTGTTTTCTTTTAATGAAAGAATACACTGTTATATTTTTCACAAAATTTTTTACACAATTACACAACATTTATTTCCTAAATTCATAATTCCCGGGTTAACACAAGTGATATATTTCAGAATTATTTTTCTAGGAAATAATTCTGCATGGCAAATTAATTTTTAGTGCAAAAGATGGAAAGTAAAATATTAAAGCTTTATAGCTTTGAACTTTTCCATGTAAAACGTCTCATAATAGAGTGATTATAATTAATCAATGTTATTATAACGTAGCTCTTATAACGTTTTCATAACACTACTTTCAATTTTCAAATATCACTTTTAATAATTGTTATATTTGTAAAATCGTAAAAAGCTCAGTTTTTGATAGAAAATAAACACAATTTCGTGGATCTTCTCTGTTCAATTGTAAATACATATTTAGAAATCCTATTAAAGTATGAAAATTACACTTTTTATTCAATTTTTGCTAAGATCGCGTTTTAAAATATCTTTGTTGAATTTAGACAAATTTTACAATTTTTTAATTTAAGTTTAATATGTAATTTAAGTTTTAAAAAACTGCAATTTATCAAAATGTTTATTAGACTTCCAAATTTAATAATCATTTGCAAATTTCCCTAGTTTCGTGAAGAGATTTATTTTATAGTACTTTCGGCAATGGAGATCTTCCAATCGACTCAACAAAATGTGATTTTTATCCCAATCAAATAAATGTTTCATCACAAATTTTTTTACCTGCAAAGGTATTTTAATTTCAAAAATATTCCCTGGGTCCATTATGTAAGACTTACATACATACATGTAACCAGTGAAAAATAGTAGAAAGGTATCTGAATTACAGAAGCCCGCATTTTTAGAGAAAATTAGAGTTGAAATTTAGTAGATTATTACGATGCTGATTTGACATCTATATTTTCGGACAAAGAATATACTGCTATGTTAACCCATCCTTACGCTTTTACATTTTCGTAAATCTTTGAGATGACCAATTAGTGGGCAGAAGAGTATTGTAAATTATTGAATATCATGTGGAAACCTCTATGAAAATGTAAGAGTGTAGAAAACGATGTTTATGTCTGACTTGTTGAGAATATTGTACATTTTTACTGTCACAGTAATCATTCGTATATTATATATGATCATGTATAAGTATATATGTATACACTATCTACTAGAATTGACAGCATAACTCGTCGTCGATGACTGAAACGTCCTATCTTCTGCTTATACACAGAAGATGTTCTATTTGACTTCGATATGCTTTCAGCTTTAGGAATCGTCGAAAAAAGGAATAAATAAATGGAGTAAATCAATTTGTGAAGTCCGTCTTTTTCTTCCTTTTTCTCAATTGAAAATATTTCCAATTCAAAAAATCCGAATACTTCTATTTCAAATAACTTAGAAAAATTAGACAGGAAGTTTATATTTCTTAATAGAAGTAAATCATGCATATAATTCTTATATTTTATGATCAGATATTAGGAAAACTTACTTCTTTCAATTATTTACAAATCAAATGAGAACTTGAAATACGAATTCATTACTAAGGCTTACATTCTTGATGAAATGGTTCTAAAGTACGAAAGTCCCTCCAAGTTGGTGGCAAAGCACTGTGCAGATGTAAACCACACCGCTTACATGGTTCGTTGAATAAGCTGATCAAACTGTGGAACCAAGTCTGCAAAATAATGATAATTGCTTTTAACGTCTGTTTATAGTCACTTTTTAATATGATATTACTGAATTATTTATTAAATAATTACTGCAAACATTACCATCAAGGATTTTAGGGCTAATTCAGGAAGTGCAGGCGAGTAAAAATGCAGCATAGCAGCATGAGCATTTTCAGTAACTTTACGGAAGACCTTATATCGAGATTCAGTCCAGAGATCCATAGATTCATTGTAGCCTTTCACTACTATCCATTCGACCATTATACCCTTGAAAGCAACCACTGCTTTCAAAACGTGGCCCAATGTTATTTGAAGAACAGCATTGGAAGCAAATGGTCGTGAGATGGTAAACGTCATATCAGGGAAAAGTCGGTCAAAATGACCAATAACATTATCAACTTGCCTGTAAAGATAACAATTTTTAACAAAAGTGGAACAATACTCAATTTTAAGCCTTCCAAATAAAGAAAAAAGTTATTGTACTTGAATTATATAATTTCTAATGTCTTAAGACATTAGAAATTATAATTATAATTATATCTTAAAATTAGAAACTTTCCCACTCTTTAAAGTTCGTCTTCAAGAAATATATTATTTAATTATCCCTAATAAGGTGGGTGTAACATACGGAGGTGACAAGTTGTGTGTGCTGGATAGAATTCTGCCTCTTTTTCCTCTGCTCGCGTTTGTATAGGAGCGTTTTAGATTATTTTGGCTAAGCAAAGTCTGCGCAATGTTACTATATTCATGAACTTTATCAGTCCATTTATAACTATTAATTAAAGAACTATAGAGAGCCTGTCTTTCTTGGGTAGTTTCTTGACCAAGAAAAGAAGTGCTTGCCAAATTAAACGGTCCCGGAGGTGGATTTAAACTGTTGATCGCCTGCTCGACATCCCTGATGAATTAAAAAAAATGTATCAGTCAGATATACATATATTCACATATAGGATCGAAATTAATTTACTCAACTTATGGAGGAATCATATAAAAATGACTTGCTCCAAAAGTTTTATAGGTTACGTCAGAAGAGGAAGTCGATTATTTTCACGGATTAATTGTAATTAATTACCTTAAACTAACGCCCACTGTATTTAGAAGTTCCTGAAGCTCACAAAGATATTTTGTTTCTTTATTTTCCTCTCCATGGTCAGCTCGAAGACCATTTGCAAGTGCTTCGAAAACTTGACCAACACTGGATCGGAGCACTTTGACTGTTGTCAAAGCTGTTTGCAGTTGCTCCATTCTGGTTATTTAACGCATGCAAAATTACATTAAGAAAACATTCCTCTACACGAAAATCTTAAAAATTTTTATATGAGAATTACAATCTGATTATAAAAAGTATTAAATCGTTGCAAAAAACAGAACCGCTTGACAGATCCAACCGATCCGACTCCAATCTCCAACAATATAAATATACCTTTAAATTGCTGTAGTAGAGGGGGTAGAGGGGATTAGTTCCGATAATGCTCATGCGCGAACCTATGTGGTTTAAAATCATTTTTATAAATAAAACAACTTTAATTAAAATACGGGCTTAAATTTTTTTTAATCTGCTAAACCAGTACATTTTTTCATAGCGAATATAAAATTAAAAAATATAATTTTCATATTCATAATGGGACTTTTATGTAAGAAGAACACACAAGTACTCTTAAAACTGTACTTCTTGTTATCAATATTCACATTAGACTGATACAATAAGTTAAAAATTTAACTCCTGAATTTATAAATGTTGTATAATTGAGAAAAAACTATCAAGGTAGATACCTAAATAGATATTTATCACTACGTTTCTATTATTTCTTGCATCCTGAAACAATCGCTGACGATCTTCCATTTACCCTCTATCGCTGTTATTAGAAAGTTTTGATTAAAGGGTTTAGGCGTCTTGTCCTGATATTTCGCTTGTCCGCTGATTTTGACAAGGAACGTCAGTTGATTTGCTACAGCAGGTCCTGTCCAAATAAATGATAATTTGATAATTTAAATCTCTATGTCTGTGACAGAGAAGTAACATTGTACATTGCATTAAATTTAAATAATAGTTTACCAGTAATGGGCTGGGCATCAAGAGTAACAATGGAATGATCAGAAGATGGCAATTCTATCCAAAATTTCTGTATTTTATCCTTTCCTTCGATTCCGTTTCCATTCCAGACCATTGTTGCAGTATCAAGATAAAGTTTAGAGATGAGCTGTAAAAAATATTTAATTTAATTAAATGCAGTTAAAATAAACTTTTAAATCGATAAACAGTTAAATTGTTTAAAAAGCTCTGTCATTAGAAATAAAACAAACTTACGTGTCTTCGCTTGTCCAAGCTCTCATAATAAACTTTAGTGAATTCCTCGGCTGTTCGACAAGCTTGATCAATTTTATCTCTTAGTTCCTATGCAAGCATATGATCATATAGTACAATTTTATATATAAATATTAAATTATACATTGTATATATATATATCCAATTCTAATCACAAATTCTACATTACAAAGTTAACTTTTTGATTTTGGTACAACTTTTGAAGTAATGTAAAACAAAGATTACAATCGTATATTGTTGAAGCAAATCACTTTAGATTATAAAAAATAATTAAAAATTGTGCCTTATAATTATAAAAAGGGCATGGTTTTAAACTTTGTAGGTTAGGTCTACACAAAACTATAATGTTTAATTCCTTTAGTTAAATAGAACTGAAATCATGCTACATTCAGGTACATAAAAAAAAACTTACCTCTTCCATTTTTTATGAAAAATACTGATTTTTCTTAAATATTTATAACAGTATAGTAACAATATAATTTACGTTTTTGAGTGTACATTTGTTTACATATACCATGGAGTATATACTCCATGACATATACACTCGAGTCTCCCAAATGTCAAGAAATTCTTCATCTCTATAGTCACATCAATTGTGCATGCGTATTGCATATAATACAATATTTTTTAGCATTTTAAATTTCGCGCGAATAGCAACCAATCAGATGCCGAACGCAACGCATGCGCAGTGGTTACAAGTGGGATTTGAGAAAGACGGACTTGAGGAGGAACATGACTTGACATTTGGGAGAACTTGAGATTTGGGAAGTTGACATTTGAGAGACTCTCAGTAGGGTCACTGCGTCACTGCTGTCAGCAGTCAGTCCTGTCAGTATAAGTCACAGTCAGTCAGTAAAACTAGCTGATAAAACTGGAATTGAGTTTTTAGCTTGGTCAATTTGCTGTAAAAAATATTACAGTTTGATTTTCGTATATCTTTGTCTCATTCATTTTTCTTGTCCGAAATCATCCGAAATAAAAGAACGTGTATGCCTCGCTAAATCTTAATAGCTTTTTTATCATGATCAAATTATTTTCCCTAAAACAAGCCAAAAAGGATGGAGAATCTCCAAAAGGTAGCACGCAGAAGAAAGCTTCCGCGGCACAGTTGAGAATAATGAAAGGTAAGATTTATTTCTTGATAGATTTCCTGCTTTGACTGTCTCGTTTATTACTAAGAAAAAAATTGAGGTTAATTCTGGATTCTTCATTTTCTCCATTTCAGATGTAAACGAACTTAATTTACCGAAAACGTGTCAGTTAGATCATCCAGATCCAGATGATCTTTTAAGTTTTAAAATAACTATTTGTCCCGACGAGGTAAGAGCCAAAAATCCTATGTTTCGAAATTTTTTTCTACTGTTTTTCTATACCTATTTTAGCCCAAAAAATTGCGACTGCTCTAAAACTTCTCTGCAGTATGTGTCATATTACTTCGGCCTTATTTTTATTTTGTTCCTTACAGCTTTCTGTCTTTTTTTTTACTTTTTCCAATTTCTGATTTGATTTTCACTTTTCTGTTGATATAATTACTATCTCTTGTTTCCTTGTCTTTTAATAAATATTATTTTTGTATTATAAAATTTCAAACGCAAAATATTTTGCAGAGAAGCCGTTGCAGGAGACAATATTCTTAAGGGCAAATGCCAAACGTGACTTTAGCCATATATATTCATCTCATCATCTGATTTTCTCGTAAATAAATAAATAAAATATATTTTACATAGCAGAGAGCAGTGGATTAAATTTTTTCTTATTGCTCTCCGCTGCTCAAATATATTTTATTTATTTATTTACAAGAAAGCGAAATGTATATGGCTAAAGTCACATGTGGCATTTGCCCTTAATTAGAATTGTACATACTTACAATTATAGTTGAATCACAGAAATTACATCTATTTGAAAGAGTTTACTGCGTTTTAGTATTTGTTGAAATGTCTTGAAAATTTCAAAAAAAAATTTGTGGAGAAACGACATTGTAGAGCCTTTCTAGTATATAAAAAATATATAACTTCTAAATTTGATTAAGATATTAATTATGAAAGTTTTATTTACTTATATGAATGTTTGATTATTAATGTATTGCTATGGAAAGATTTCAAAATTTAATTCGTTACAATATACGTGCTTTCAGGGATTTTATCGAGGTGGCAGATTCGTTTTTAGTTTTAAAGTTGGACCCAATTATCCACATGAACCTCCCAAAGTAAAATGCGAAACCCAGGTTTATCATCCTAATATTGATCTGGAAGGGAATGTGTGCCTGAATATCTTAAGAGAAGACTGGAAGCCGGTCCTTACGATTAATACAATTGTATATGGATTACAGTATCTATTTTTGGTAAGTATATTGAAAATATATATGTACTGTAAATGTGTTAAGAATGCACATCAGCTTGAAAATGTTTTTTGTATAATTGAAAACAATTACATTGATTACAATCCGATTAAAACATTTATATGTATGAGGATTTCCAATCGCCCAAGATTAATTGTTACTTTAATTGAAGAACTTGTGCATTCAGAAATTTCAGAATACAATTAAAAAATTTTCGACAAAATTGAGTTAAAGGTTTAGATTTCAATGGTAGCGAACTCGGCTTACAGTTACATATTAGTATCTCTAATCTCAGAAGGGTCAACTGTTACCTTCTTGAAAGATCCGCCTATTGCCTTCTACATATTGCGTTGTCAAGAGGTTTCTACTATCCATCTAAGAATCTGTCGATTCTATAGTCTGAACTCTAAATGGAATCTCCAAGTTTTATTCTTAATTCAACACAGGTAGAGAGTTACCTTACCATAAACTAAATTTCATTCAAATGTCAGGGCATTGAAATCGAGATCTTCTACCTGTTAAATTTAAAACTTACAGCGTCTACAACATTGAGAATAAATAGTGCAATCAATTTTCAGCAGAATGTACTCAGTATTAATTTTAATTAAAAATATCTCGAAAATGGCGTTTTAAAAAAGGAAAAATTAGTAGACATCTTTTCTGTCCGAACAGCCTCAATTTTCAGTCTTGTTATAATTAAATTTTTGAAATAGCCAAACTTGACAAATAAAATTTTGGTTAAAGTCGAAACCGTATCTATTTATTGGTAAATAATTGGTTACAGAATAATTGGATGAGGTGGAATGTAAGAACAGGGGATCTAGATGGAAAATTTCAGGGATCATTTCGAAAGCCTACTGAGAGATACTAAATATAACAAGAGCACTTTATAAAGCAAGTAATATTTATTTTTATATAGAGTTTTCTCTAAATAAATTCTACATCTCCAGAATAATCTTTAATCTTGATAAGGGAACGTCCATTCATTTCGTTAAACTTTTTTAGAGGAGAAAGGGGTCAACTAACCTTACACTGACGAAAAATCTCCAAGTTTCCGAGACTTTCTTTCCGCTTACAATAAATCTTATTTAATTCAAAGTTGAATTTTGAATAGAGCAAATTGAAAATTATTCAATTTTAAAACTATTTCTAGGAGCTTCATTTTTTGTAGAATCAAGCCTCAAAAAGAAATCATTTAATTTGCAGGAACCAAATCCAGAAGATCCGTTGAACAAAGATGCGGCCGAAGTATTGCAGAATAATCGTAGAGTATTTGAGCAAAATGTTGCAAAGGCTATGAGAGGTGGATACGTAGGACAATATTACTTCGAACGGTGTTTGAAGTGATATATCGCTCGCTGCAAAGATCGTATGCACTCCTGTGGAGAATCACTTATCGAAATGGAAGTCTTAATTAAAGTATAGAGTACGAGTATGGAGCACTGGTGTAGGAAGCTTGCCATATCCCGTACATTTTGCTTTCACTCGCAAGTTTTCGAGTTTCGATAAGACCTCCGATCTCTTAAAACCGTCGAGTATTTTACGCTTTTTCGATCAATAAATCTATTCTGAAGTTATGGAAAAAAATCAAGAATACAATAAAAAAAGGACTATTCGCTGTCTGTGAAACAAACATTTTAAGACTTGTACATAAACGTCCCGTGCACTCAAAATTATTGGAAAACTTGGAATTTTGATTTCAAATCGACTGCAGAAAAAGATAGTCAACGCAGATAATCTCTCTGGAAATGACCTCGCGCTGGTTTTATGTGTCACGTTTATCTTGCTCTATACACTTTTTATAATATTCATTTTTCTCTTGTTTTAAAAAAAAGTCTGCTGGGTACCTATTGAAAATATTGTACAAAGTCTGAACCCACGGCCATAAATGAATTTTATTTTATTCAGGCCAAAAGTCTACTTTCATTTCCTAAACATAATACACACAGTTTAGCAACTTTTAATGGTTGCCTGTAAGTCTTTCAGATCAATAAACATTGTTCCAACACTAAGATAGACGTCTAACGACTTATAAATTGTCACAGTCAATGGAGGATTCGCATAGCCTAAATAATATATTCTCTCTGATGGGAATGTAAAAAGTGAAACTTTTTTCCATGGCGTAAAAAGATATCAAGATTAATATTTCTTTTCTGATTTCTCCTTACGTCAAATGCTACGTTGCATTTCTAATAAAATTATTTTTCGTATTTCCAATCGCTATGCAAATCCTCCACTGAGGAAGTACAAATTATGCGTAAAATACGATTAATCACTCTGCATTTATTTATGAAAATCTTTGAACCAGGGCTTATGGATGTTGATCATTTTAATACATTCATGAAAGTCCTTTTTTTTCGTTTTTTAAAAAGCAAAGCTTCTCTTCGTCTTGGTTCAAAGAAGAAAGAATACTAATCTGTAACAATTTCTTAGGAATTTAAGGATGTAATAATAATAAAAAAATTAATCGAAAATTTATTTCGATTTTCAACTATTAACTAACATACTTCGTACTTCCTTTGACTTTCATTCCGCCTCCATAATTTCAAATTCTTAAATCTTGAACACTTTAATTTAACAGGAAATACAAAGTAAAATGTAAATTTCCAAATTTCATTAAAAATTTTAGGTTTGAAATTCATTCATAATTTTCAAAGACTTTCTACTTAAATTGGCACCAGATGAAATATTTATAAAAAATAAGCCGATACCGTTAGAATTACTTTAAAGAAAATTCATAGCTATCATGACCCACAACTTGTAAATGTAACGGTAACGCCGATAACAGTAATATTTTCATCGATATCTCCTTTTTCTACATTTTAAAAAAATCTGCCATAACTTAAAGCCTTTTTATACTAAAAAAAAAATATTTATTACCTCCTCTATTCGAGCTTTACAATAATTTAAGTTTTAATTAAGATTTTACGATTACACGGAATTCTATTCGTCGCTCTAAAATTCCTAGAACCATTATAATTTATACATTATTATTTTTTTTATAAAAAAAAAATAGAACGAAAATAGGACAGAAACTTTCAATTTTCTTTTCGAATTTCTTGTTACATCATTTCGGTTCCATATCTATAAAGCTTACATACTAAAGAAGTGTTCGAACCACATTCCGACCTGCAACTTCCGTCGTTGTATTTTTTCTTTTTTATCCCACCGTGTTGACATTTAAAGGCACTTTTTTATTTTGCAAATCCTTTCACTGAGTATCAATACTCTCCTCTCTTAAGTTTTAATTCACCTAATTTTAAATAACAATAACTACCAAGAAATGAACGACTTCTAACTGAACATTTTTTTTATTTTAAAATCCTCAGAGGATTAATATTTTTAAAAGTTCTACAATACATGTTTTAAAAAAAAATTATACAAATAAGTAAACAAAACTTTAAAAAAAAATTGTCATCAATCTGCACTAAAGAAATTATCTATTTCATACACATACACAATTTTATAACTATAAAAAGTATACATTTATAAAACTCAAAAAATGTAAATTACAAAAGTGTAAAACGAAATTTTTGTTAAGTTACATTTTGCTAAGTTCTAAGGTACAAAAATAGAATTTAAACATTCGCTGCTTACTTCAGACAATTAAAAAAATTTTGATGTTAGGATAAATATATGTAGCATATAATTTTCGTTTGAAGGGAGGACAGAATGTTTAAATTATTTTTTCAATTGATTTTGTTTTTGTATTATAGAAAACCAAATCGATTCAAAGAGTGAATTTTAAGGTGTCAAATTAAAATATTTTTATCTATAGAGGAAGAAAAAATTTTCCGTAACTGAGCATAATTTAATAATAATTAGGTGCAATCTAAACCAATTGTCTAGAATTAAATATGCAAACTTCCTTTCCTTGAATTCTACAAACTGTCTTCGGTGGCCACAAATTCTATAAATCATAAAAGGCAAATAGTAAACTAAAAATTTGAAATGTTGAATTGTTAATTAAACAGATTTAAATTGATGATATTACATTTTACTTTTTTACTTTAGTAGCAAAATTGATATTTGTAAATAATACTAGAAGTTAAAGATCATTAAATTAGGAAAAGCACAAATTAAAAAGAAATATAAAATCAAATTTAGTGGCCGCCTTTTCAAAACGAAAATAAGTTTAAATAGCTAAGGAAACTGTCAAAAGTATTCTTCCTCAATCTCAATATCAATTGCAGACTCGAAAGACTCATTTATCTCTCTAAAGAAATTATAGCTAAGAAATATCTTTAGCAAAAAGAGCTCGTCGTGAGACTCGCCATAGTGAAGAAAATCTCTTGAAATATTTGAATAAAATTTAATGAGACTTTAGTTTCTCAATGTAAGAAAATCTTAATTTTTTGTGGATGGAATTTCTTCTCTAGGGCGACTTTGCGATAGCAACAGAACTACTAAATTTGCCTATGTAAAGTAAAGTAAAGTAAAGTTTGATCCTTTGGGAAAAGTAGGATGATTCCTTTAGCTGTTTATGATGACGGCTTTTTTATTTATTTTATATCGTCGTTGTAACAAAACGAGTTTCTGATACGCAAAAGATAACGTTTTCACTCCTCAATTACCAAAATCTAAAAGAAATATGTAACCCAAAAAACTAATTAAATATTATGCTTTTTTTTCTAATTTGTTTGATTTTTCTCAATTTATTTAAGGTTGGTAATCAAAGAGTGAGCATATGGAATAGACGGCGATAAAGCATTTAAGACGTATCTACATGGTAAAAAGTTTAAATTACAGTTCCTGCCGTTGAATTCGTACTTTTGTATTTTGTGTTCTAGAAACATGCGTTATTATACTTCGATTTGTTCAAGTTAACAGTACACGTACCACTCTGGATTAGAAGCAAACGGCTAATCGGACATTGGATTAAAGACAGTATATTCTGTTTCCATTTTTTCTTTTTTTAATTTTCCGTTTTAAAACAAAATGTGCACTCAGCATACAACAAAGAATCACAGAAAATACACTTCGTGTTTATTTTGTTTTAAAAGTATCAGATTACCGCTCAAAGCAAAATTAATAGTTTACAAAAGTACATCCCATTCGACTCGACGCACTTGACAATTAGCGTGACAATGTTTGGATCCTTTATACAACAAAGTATGGCATACCCATGCGATTGCAAATTACAGCAACTGATTGTTTGCATAATCGTATGAGATTGCATTGACGATTTTCAGAATAATAAAAATTAGTCCGACCGTCTTGGTAATGTACATTTAGTTTACACAAAAATAGTAAATAGGAAATGCTATACGACTTCCTAAGTGATCGTATTAACAGTTGGATCTTACCATAATACAATTTAGTTTACTTTATAATTTTTTTACTTACTTAGTCTAAAATAAAAACTTCTTAATTTCTTATCGGCCCAACGGCGTTCCCCCAAAATTGAACGAGGTGGGCACAGTCTGAGAATGAAAGGCATAACCTGAAATTAAAAAAAAAATATATATATATATATATATATATATATATATATATATATAAGACATTTTAGACATGAAGATAGACTCAAAGAATTTTCAGCGTGTTTCAAACGCTAAATCTAATATCTACACAGGTTCTAGTTTGATGAAATGTAGTTCTTTTCAGTTCTTATAATCTATGTAAATTTTTGAAATAAAATTTAAAAAATAGCTATCTTTACCGCCACTCTGTTCAATTCGTTTGCTTTCTAACGCAGCCTTGCGCTGATCTGCTAGCAGAATAATTTCTTGTAACGTCTTTTGTTGTTCAGCCGTTAAGTGATTGGTGAGGGCTGTGTACCAATTTTGATCTGTCTTTTCGATATCTAAAAAGTAAAGCAATAGTAAGATAAGTTAAAAATTTTAAGATGAATTATTACAAGATGATCACTCAAATCTCAGAAAAATTCTCTGTCGAGTGATTAAATCAACCTACTTTGCATAACTTCCTTAAAAACGACATATTCATCTTGGTTAGTATCGTCCGAGTCTAAAGGTGTAACATAAGTCTCAAGAGCAGTCTCTTCATTTGTTTCGAATTCTGAATCTTCGTCATCGTCCTCGTCAGACTTGTGATCTCCGAGTCCGTCTTGGATGTAAGAACTCACTTTGAAGCCATGTTGAGTCGTGCCCTTGGACACTTTTTCTTGAAGCTTTTCCAAGTATTCTTGACTAGCGTCGTCGATTTCATCTTCATCCGACGACAAGACTTCTACGAAAAATGTAAAGCCATTTAATAATAACCACTTGATACATTTTTTAATGTTAAAGTATGTTAAAATATTTTAGTTGAAAAAGTTAAAAATTTTGATGCCAATGAATAAAACTTACCTTCGTCGATGTCAGTTTCCTCTTCATCGTTATCGTCATCTTCACCTTCTGCAACTTTCGCTGCATAAGCTCGTTTCAACCCATCAAAGAGTAAAATTAAAGAAGGAATAATTTGTCGAGAACATTCGTTCACTGCAGCAGGTCTCGCAGGGCCCATGCTGATTAAAGTGCAAAGACCGAGGACACAAAGTTTCCTATCGTGCAACCTGTGAAATATTTTTCGTTTTTGGTAAAATATTCAAAATTGTACTTAATTGGGTTTAATTTGTAAAACTAACCCGAGGAAACAGTCCGCGTCGACTATCCACTGCTTTATAAAATGGGATGCTATTGGCTCAGTCGACTGACCTAACGTGCCTTGTAATCTGTCCATGGCCTCAAGGCACAAGGCCGGATTATAATACAACGCCGCGATTACTACTTGAAGGCACATAGTTCTTAGTTCCGAAGTTTTTACCTCGCGCGTCAGTCGCTCCAAGACAAGTTGAACGAGTGAAGGTATACACTGAAAAGATTTAAGTCACTTTCATTTTGATATTCGTCATATGTATATTCGCACTTTTACGTTTAAAAATTACTACTCGTTTATGCTGCAAAGGATTAATATTGTTAAATAAAATCTTGACTAATAATATATTCACCTGATCTATATGTCCTTTGCACTGAAGAATAATTACTTCTAACAACTTAGCTGCATGGCACTCAGGATCTTCGCCAGCATCGCCCATCAAAACCTATGAAAAGTAAAATTGAAGTCTATTTTCTAAACGAGAAAATTTATCTGATCAAGGCAAGGTTACAACAAGGTTACTTACAGCCTTACACATGTTGAACATAGCCAAGATATGATTTTCGTTAGAGAGGAACGCTGGGGTATCTACTGTAATGTAATTATGGAGTGCTGGCATCATGTCTGTGAAATAGTCAAAACCATCCTTTTGGAAGAGCTGGTACATAAGTTCCAGTACTTTCCACATGTCTTCCGAAATCGACTTTCCCGTGAGGTCGTATACCAACGAGAGAGCTTCTTCGTAAAACTCTGGAAAGAACACACACTCATTAATTAAACACACTCATTAAAAGCACTAAATACAATAAAACAAAGTAAGAAAAAAAAAAAAAAACTAACCCATCACACTTTGATTGAAAATATGAGCGATCACTTGCAGAACTGTGGGCTGTAATTGTGCCATTATCTGTGGCTGATCTTCCATTACAGAAAGAAGAGTTTCTATTGTATTGAGAAGTCCCATAGCTGTAATGGCCTTTTCATCACTACCCTCGTCAGTTTCCAACACCTGACTGAAAGTCGTTGCCTAAAAAACCAATCATTATATAAACTCGTTTTAATTCATTATAAATCTTAATATGTAAAATTTAGTCCACAATTACCAAGTGTTGGCAAATTTCTACAGCAATCGGCATCAATTGTTCAGGATACGTGCAGACGAGTTTCTGCATAACGGTTGTCAAATCATCATTTTCCGTTTCCCTAATAATATTCAATAACTCGAGCGTAATTTGTTTAATTAGAGGCTCGACGTATTTTTGAGATTTTTCTTGAGCTATAAGAAGCATCTGGAGAGCAATTGCAGCTTCGACTTTCACTGGAAGATCTTGATCCGTTAGCAAAGCATTGATTGTCAACCTCATGGCTTCCATCAAAATGACTTCTTGCTTGAACTTAATTTCAGAAAAGTAGTGCAACACCCAACAAGCCTGCAAATTCAGAAATTGTTAGTTTCATTAGATTAAAATCAAATACTTGCTGATATTATTGACTTCTTACCCTAGCTCTCATATGTCCATGCGGACTGTTGAATTCGGGAAAGACGTATTGCATCAGCATCTTATCCATTTGATCCTTATAGATCTTTTTCCTCAACAAGATGTCTGCGAGACTTCCAACCTGAAAGATGCAAAGTTTATAGAGATACTTTCAGTATATTTTCGGTTAAAAATATATATCTTTTTGTGTCAGCTTACCATGTGCAATGCACCATCCTTTTGCCGTGGATCAGCGTTCGGACTGGTTAATACTTCTACGCAGAATTGCATTGTTTTTTGTAGCATGTCTTTGCGCTTTTTGCAAGCCGCATGCAATAAAGTTTGAGCCGCTGTTACGGGAGAAACGAAATCCTCAAAGATGTCTAAAATAAAAGTTAAAATTAGAATTTAATAATTATTGTTAATTCATAGTCTTAATAATAATCATCGTACCAAATTTGACTCTAATATATTCGTAAGGATCAGTGTTCCAAAGTTCCTCATCAGACGCAGAGTATGATAGGATAGGAAACAACACATCACGAATAATTTCGAACATGTGAGGTTTCAGGAATTTCCACGAATACGCATGACAAACTCTGCAAAATAAATACAATTAGGTTAATAATTTATAATCATTTCAAAATTGATGATATCGTCAATTAAAAAGCTTACCCTTGATTGATGTAATGAAGAGACTGCTGGACAACTCTTGGAGATACGAAAATTTTCCTACGATATTGATCCAATATTTTGAGCAAAACTTCTAGAATTCCGCCGCTAAACGTTTGTAGGTACCATTCTGAGAAATCCTTGTATTCATTAATTACTTTTCCAGGACTGCCATATCTGAAATGAAGAATATGATTAATCATTCGTCACTCACGTCAAACTACAGCGTAAATTTTTCGAAAAGAACTTGTGGACACAGACCTTTCGAACATTCTTTGAAGAATATGAAGAGCCCACTTTTTACACTTCCACCAAGGTAATTCGGAACGTTCGTCGTCGTCTAAATTGGGATCATTAGTTTCAGCGGGTACGGGTCTATCTGCTACTTGTCGCACTACATCCATCCACTGTGAGAAGACTTCCTTCGATATAAGATCAAGAGGAAGAGAATACTGTAAATAAAAAATTTGAAATCGTTAGAACTCTTTTCAAAACTTCATAAGAAATGATCAGTTTCATTTGAGAGAATTTGGGAAATTGATTTCCCGATCTTACCTGCGTTAAAGCGAAAAATATTTTAAGTATTTGTTTCTGAAGGAGAACGGATTGCTCAGAAGCGTCTGGTAAAAGTCGTAATATCAATTGGTAGATCATGGGCAGCAATAAATTCATAGCTTCGTGTAGAGGAGCTCTTTCTTCTGCCTTTTTGTACCTGTCGAAGAAGAAGAAGCAAGGTTATAAGTGAAGTTAAACAGCCGCATACATCTTAAATGATCTTAGTTTAAAAATAAATATTTTAAGTCCAAAACGTACTCAAAATTTTTGACGAGTTGGTATAGAGCAAGGAGAACGCCAGGCCAACAGGAAGCATCTGGATTTTGCAGGTAAATCGTGATTTTATCTACTATTTGTGTCCATCTTCCTGGGAAATCATGCTTCACGATATTACTGATGCATACCGCCAATTGTACTCTATAAATGAAAAGAAAACGATTTAAGAGAGGATTAAATAAGTGAATATAAATAATTTTAATGTGATAAGCAGAGAGAAATTTCGAATTACCGTATGAGGTCTGGTGCATGTACCACTGCGTCGACGATAGCGTCACGTATCATGGCACGATCTTGCTCATGAATACTAAATTGTAAAGGAGCGTTTTCTGTTTCCCGCTCTACCCAATTCGACGTGATTAAATTTTTCAAATATATAACACCTAAAAAGTGAACAAAAAATATTATTTGTGTTAAAAATGCAATAATGTTAGTTACAGATAATTTATATTTTATTAAATAAAGAGATAATAAGTTCCTAAATCTCACCTGCTTGTCTGACTGGCATATCAACTTCCGTCATCATCACTACTTGCAAAAGTGTAGGAGCAAATCCTATGATTTTGTGAATCTGTAATTAAATTAAAACTGTAGAAATATTGAATCCAAGTTTTCTTAAACAATATTATTTGAAATATTAGAGACAGAGAAATAATATTAACTTTTTTATTCTTCAATATATTGATTTTCCGGTGTATGCAATAAAGAATAAGTGAATAGATTATAAAACAGAAATGACTAAGTTGACTGGATTAATTGAAAAAGTTCAGTAAGTAGTAATGATTAGTTATTATGATCTGAAAATTAAAGATAAAGATAAACATAACATAAAGATTTAATTCTATTTTATTTTTTAAGATGACAAATGCTCTATTTAACATTCATAAATATTGATAAAGTAAGTTCGTTAAAACTTTTTTGCTCATTAGAATAGTCATATAAGTATAAATAATTATTTCTGGAATTTAATGATAAAATACAATACTGTCAATAAGGAACGTCTGAAAAAAGATTAATAAAATTTTTTATTTATAGAGAAAGAATAATTTTCATAGTCGGATGAGGAATAATAGATATTAGGGAAGATTTAAGAGAGTTTTATAAAGTTACTTATTCATTAAAAATGAAATACGTGTTAAACACAAAAATTAACATTTAAAAAGTAGATAATTAAAAATATTTAATATTTTACGACTAATCTTTATTAAATTCGAATTTATATGAAATAGCGAACTCTAATTTTAGTTTAACGCAAATTTCACGAATTTCTCCAACTACAAGCTAAAAATGATCCGCTTCAAAACTTGGATTTTATGTTTTTATTTTAAAATGTCTTTCGAAAGTATTTAGAGTTTGAAGTTGGCTTTTCAAGCTCCGACGGGGATCCTTAATTACATAAAATTTGTAGCATTTATAATTACATCAATTTTTAAAAGACTATAAATAAAATATTAAATCTAGGTTTAGATTCCTAAAATAGCTGTTAGGTATAAATAAATTTTATAATTCTTTTTTCAAAAGCTAAAGATCCAAGGAATAATTTTTAAATTCGTATTGAGGACATTTATTTTATAATTATGACATGCAAGTTCAAGAACAAATATTTTTGTTATGGACGTTAAATTAACATTAACAGTAAAAAAAATATGGAATAATAAAATTCTAAAAGAAAATGTAAAAAAAGTGGTACGGAATGCTTAATAAGGCTAATAAGGATTTTTTAAACTGGATTCTTATTATCTCATATTATAAAGAGATACAATCGGTGTACCACTCAATCATCCAGATTGTCTAAAATTCTTGGCGAGATCCTTATGACAAAATCAAACCTAAATAACCTAATTTTCAAAAAATGATCTCGAATTCCAAAAATATCATTGCAAGAAAACAGTAGTCTAAAAATCGTCGTTCAGACTGAGGAAAGCATTCTAGAAACTACATTTCTCCAGGATGACGGATGAGAGTGCATATTGCTACCAAATTGAGGCTCCTGGCAGGTTTCGATTTCCCAAAATCGGTGACCCTCCATCAACGATTTTCACGTCAACCAAGATCTTAGATTGTCGTCAAAGAAAAAGAAAGATCTCGGGAGAAATTCAGAGAAATGGTCAGTCGTTAAAGGGACTCTGGAACTGGCAAAAACCACATGTGTCCCTAGTTCATCGATGAGGGATCAGAGCACGTTTTTACGAGCGACAGTAAGCGAAGTAAACGTACCTGGTTGAGCTGTTCCTCCGCTTGCTTTTGCTGCGCGGGGTCTATCGTCGCTCGCAGCAATTCTGTTAATTTACGTGGATCCATGATGCCAGAGAAATTTGTCGTCGTTGTAACAATTCGTACGCGTTAATTTTTCACACCGTTTTTTTTAATCAAAATTAAGCGATTACGACCCGGCGCATTCACCTTACTGCTCGCTCGTCACGTGATGCGTGAGCAACATGGCGCCATGAAAACACGCGATTTTCAAGATAGAGGCCTGGAAGTGGAATAGATTTACGTACATAATTGTTTTTTTAACCTCTCCAAATGAAGAATGAATTGATAAAAAGATTTTCCAGGAAGCCTTTCGCAAAGCGTTTTATTGACGCTTTGCAATTTCTATTGCAAGCTCGCTCAGAAAATTCCAAAATGAAAGCGTATGATTGGCTATGAAGAAAATTTCCTAACCATGGCACGATATCGAGCGCCAGTAAAAAAACTGCAAATTTGTAACTTTTGTAACAGGTACCAAAAGCTTGGAATATGTATTATGTAGATAAATATTCTTTAAGCACAGTTCCGTGTATTAAAACAGCCTACTCTTAATTTTTTTTTAAATACCATTATACAAAAGAAAAATAGGAAATAGTTAAAAAATAATTATTGTTTGAATTTGGCGCTAAGCGGAACTGGAGGATGGCAATCCAGGCAACCCATGGATCCGGTTAAGATATATCCGGAATGCGTTGCGTTTTTGCCCAAAATCATTGAAGACGGTGTTTTCTTTATTGCATTTCGTAATTTTTATAAAAACAATAAATAAATTACCGTTTCGATAAATATTTTTCAATTTATATGTTAATAAAAAATGTAATTCATATTTTGTCGCCAAAAATGCACGTGTTTTCTTTTGTTACGTGTGAAGAGACCATAAAGGATCTGACGTTTGGATTGGCTAGTTTAACCGGATGTTTGATGACAGACTCTGTCGATGATGACGTGAGACGAAGAATGGGTACATGCATGCGCAATGACAAACGCATATGACGCATACCCTTCCAATGGTTCGAGTCAACCAATAGATTTTGGAATATAACTCTATTGTGATTGTTAGCTGATCGACATCATCATATCTTAAATGATCATTTCCCAGTGTTCATCAGTAGATTCCCTATGTTTTTTGAAATAATTTTCGTACACAGCTATGTACTTTGATTTTGGGACACAACACATACACTTACATAATCGTGTTTCGCGCCTCAGTGCGCAGACGCGACTGCGCATCATTCAAACTTTCGTCCCTTTCGGCGTTCGATCAGCCATTTGTGTGTTGTAGCTTGCTCTTACACAACAACGCCCTCACGCGTAGAATTTCGAGTTACGAGATAAAGCGAAATAATTTTGCTTTGTCGGGCACAGATTTGCCTTAAACTCTAGGAAAACGCAGAGCAAAGTGAAAATTGAAGAATCACGGTGGTTTCGATTCTATCCGAGCATTACAGGAACATTAAGGACGGGAAGAAGCTGGTAAGTTTTACATATCCTACAGCAGGACGGACTGCATCCTCTTTAGCTGCGCCCTCCATATTGATGACAGCGCCGACAGTGATAATTTTCTGAAATTTTTGTCGTTAATGCCCCCTGTGTCCTGAAGTCGAAAGCACCCTCGTTGTCTTAAAAGCTTCCCGACAGAATGCGCGGCTTCTAGGACAACGAGGTTTACGAGAATTCCCGTAACCGAGCTTCCTGGTTGCCGCCCGGATTCCACGACCTCGATACGTTACCGCACCTGGAACAGGTCGGCTTTAATTCCTGCCATGGCGTCTTTCCTCACTTCGCCTCCGCCTCCTATTTAATGGCGACCCCTGTTAATACCCCTCATTTCGAGTTTATGTATTGCGATCTCCCTTAATTTTTTATTTCTCAACGTCTCCTCGGTAAAATTCGCTTGACTTACTGGTATTTTCATATTTGTTCAAAACCTGAGACTCTAGAGGGAAGGCCGAAGGTCTACTTCTATTCCTGGCTGTTATCAACAAAGTCAATAATGCAAGCTAAAATAATATTAATGCAATCGTCCGAACAAACACGGTTATCTTCTCTAAGAAGATGATCCCCAGGTTTTAATGCCCAGCTTGCTTTCCTGTAAATACTTTCGGAATATTGATACATCATCTTGGAATATTGATTTTGTGTACTACTTTACTTATCATCTGCTTTTTTCAGCAATAATGTGCAATTAAGGTAATTGACTCGTAAATTGTTCGCGAGCTTTGAAACTGAGTAAAAACTGCATAACTGATTCTTAAAGGTTCTTTCGATTTTAGTGTCTATAGTCAATTGTCTGTATAGTTTAACATCTACAGATTATTATTCCTATCAATGATGTCAATGGTCTTCAGATATGTATTATTCATCATAATTTTTTCTTATCGATGAAACATTAAGCCTTTTACATATCGTAAATTGCAATTTATTATACTTGAAGGTAACTTTCTGGTAATTAAGTTTATAATAACTTTAGGGGAAAAACGGAGATCTAGAATTTAATATACTTCAATTATAAACGAATTATTCATGTAAAATTAAACTTAACGATGTTCATTCAAAGTAAATTTTACTTTGAATAAGTAAATTGCACAACGTGAGGTTCAATTTCCTGCTTGTATGTATGCAATATATCTTTTGCAATCTCAAGTTGATATTTGCTGTTACAAATCTTTGTACTGATAAACTTGTGGTTATTGGAGTTCGCTGTTTCAGTTTCATCATCTCATTTTTTCAATCATCTTTTCGGGTTTATTATATTCTTTATATATTATATGATTTTTTCTCGATTTCAGCAAAATGTAACTGAAAACATATTGAGTTTGGTCGAAAAGAAATTCGTGAACAAATTAGTATAAAGCACTTTGTTTCCACTTGGGAAAACACAATTTATTTTCTTTAAATCTACCCGATATTATTATTACCTTTGCTATTACTAATTTGAGATTATTTAATTTCTAACTTTTTTCTATTTGAAATTATTCAATTTTTAACTCTTTACATTTATGAAGCGTTGCAAAAATATAAGACTGTTAAGTCATTTTATTTATCCTTTATACTTTCAGATAAGACTTTTTAAATCCTAAAGTTACATGGTTTAGTCACGCAAAAATGACAACTAACGTTGCGACTATAAAACTGGAAGGAGGTCAGGAGTCCGTAACGGAAATACAGACTTACCTTGAAACTTTCAACAAAGAAATCGAAGGTGGTCAGGGTGAACAATTTCAACATGTTCAGCGTAAGTTGCTCAATAATTTCTTTTTAATTTTCTTAAAATCTTCATGTGATAAATATAATATTAAAAATTCAATTCATAGTGCAACAAGTCGAAGGTCTTTCGGGTGGCGAAGAAGGTGGAACCTACTTTGTTGATCAGTCTGGTCAGTATTACTATCAAGCTAGTGGTGAAGATGCGCCTGTTATGACCCAAGTACAAATACAGGAAGTAGAAGAACCAGAAGGTCAAACCGAAGGAGAAACTACACGAGAGGAACAATATCAAGAGATTGAGGAACTTGAACAAGTTGAAGCAGAAGATGATGTAATTTTTTTTGTTTAATTTAATTATTTATTATTATTCACTATTATTAGGTTTAATTATTCTAATTCTAATTACCATATAACTTCCAGGCTCAAACTACAAATGCTGCTAGTAATCAAGTTGTAATAAATTCGGGGGATGCATTTCAGACAGTAACAATTGTTCCTTCTGATACTAATCCTGGCGAAGTGAGCTATGTACTCATTGTACAACAACCTGAAGGAGAGGAAAAGCCGAAAAGAGGTAGCGAAGTAGCCGAGGGAGAGGAAGGAGATGGGGAACAAGACCTCACAGTTTATGATTTCGAAGATAATGAGGATAATGAAGCTCCCGTTGAATCCGAGGCAGAAGATGATAAGACCAAAATCATCAAGTATATCCCTAGAAAGTCGCAAACTGTGACTCAGGCCCACATGTGTAACTACTGCAACTACACTAGTCCTAAACGGTATATATTTATTATTGTATATTAATATTCTGAAACACTCATTTTCAACTTGACTTATTTTTGTATTTATATATAAAATAATATATATCTATTATTAAAGGTACCTTTTGTCACGTCACATGAAGTCACATTCTGAAGAAAGACCTCACAAGTGTAGCGTATGTGAGAGAGGTTTTAAGACTCTGGCTTCACTTCAAAATCATGTCAACACTCATACAGGGACCAAACCTCACCATTGCAAATTCTGCGACAGTGCATTTACTACTTCTGGTAAGTAAACATTTGTTATTCTAAGCCGTGTAGTAATCATATGTAGATGTATTGAGTTACACTCAAGTCTAACGTTATGTTACTTTTCGAACATAGTCTAAAGTTGCCATGATACGTTTCTTAGAATTTTCATGACGTAAACAAGCTGCGCTACTGTAAAGCTTGGTGCGTCTGAGGGGCAGGGAGAGGCTCTTCTCTCTCTTTCCCTCGAACTCCTCGTCATCGAGGACAAAAGGGAGTGACCTACCTTAGGAGTTGAGTGTATTTCAATCTAATTTATTGAATCTAAAAAATTAGATATATTTTAAATTGAACATTCTTAAATTAAAAATTTTGCTGTGTAAGTACAGCGTATTTAAAATTTTTACCGTTGTCACTTGTGTGACTTTGTGTATCTGCATGTGTTGTGTGTACCGACATGTTTTGCTTTAATAAAATGTTTATTTCTTGCTTAATAAGTTTAAACAAATTAAATTGTAATTAGTCAATTATTCTGTTTTTTGACTAGACACTTTTCATTCATCAAGGAAATTAGAAGATGTTACGATATGTTCACCTAATTTATTTGTAGTGTGTATCCATTTTATGCACATCAATAGTATTTATACCAATTGTAGTTGTTTATACAGAAAATATTGTTTTAAGTATAACTGAGTTTATAGGATGAAGTTTGGTCTTGATGTATTGTTAAATGAGTATTAGCCCAATCTTCTAACTGGATATGTGGGAAATCTTTATATATAATAAAATTGTCTCTCTCCCATTGACAAGGACCTTTGAAGATCGTGAGTTTTTTTGGTTACAGGTGAGCTTGTAAGACATGTTCGGTACAGACACACTCATGAAAAGCCGCACAAATGCCACGAGTGTGACTACGCGTCTGTAGAGCTGTCCAAACTCAAGCGACACATTCGCTGTCACACAGGAGAACGACCTTATCAGGTATGTTTGTTTATCTCTCTTTTTTTCATATTTAGGCGAACTGGTACGACATACACGATATAAGCACACCAACGATAAGCCGCACAAGTGCACAATTTGTGATTACGCCAGTGTCGAGAAGAACAAGCTGCGTAGTCACATGCGTATACACACGGGAGAACGTCCTTACGAGGTTTCCTTTTTGCACTTGAATTATTCTCTTTTTTTTCCATTCCAAGAAAATAGTACATAGTCTATTCTTCAATTTATAATTGAAACTTATGATTTAATGTCATTTCAGTGTCCACATTGTACATACGCCAGTCCGGATACTTTCAAGTTGAAGCGACATTTGCGAATCCATACCGGCGAAAAACCCTACGAGTGTGACATCTGTCAGGCGAGATTTACGCAGTCCAACAGCTTGAAGGCTCATAAACTTGTTCACAATGGTGAGTGGAAGCTGAAAATATTTGAAGATAGTAGATAGATTTATGTATTTTATAATAAAACCTTTTGCTTATTTCTAAACAGTTGGAGACAAACCTGTATTCCAGTGTGAGCTCTGCCCAACAACATGTGGTAGAAAAACAGATCTCAGAATTCACGTACAGAAATTACACACATCAGATAAACCGCTGAAGTGTAAACGTTGTGGAAAAACATTCCCTGACAGGTTCGTCTTTATTTCGTGGTTTATTAGTTAACTTAATTAGCAAAACGTATAATTTCTAATTACTATTTCTGTCCTTAGGTACAGTTACAAACTTCACAGCAAAACGCACGAGGGCGAGAAGTGTTATAAATGCGATCTCTGCCCTTACGCTTCAATATCTGCACGCCATCTCGAGAGCCACATGCTCATCCATACGGATCAAAAGCCATATCAATGCGATAGTTGTTATCAATCATTCAGGCAAAAGCAACTCTTGAAACGGCACTGTAATCTCTACCACAATCCTTCTTATGTTCCTCCACCGCCTCAAGAGAAAACGCATCAGTGCCCAGAATGCGAGAGACCATTCAGGTAATTTTAAGTTAAGCACATAAACTACATTTAAGTTAAAAATATGGTTTAAATTAAAACTGTATATTTAAAATGGCATAATTTACAGACATAAAGGTAATCTAATTCGCCATATGGCTGTGCACGATCCAGAATCGTCCTTGCAAGAAAAGCAGCAAGCCTTGAAAATGGGTAGACAAAAGAAAATACAAATCATCGATGGTCAAAGGGTAGAAGTCATGACAGGTTAGTCTTTTTTTAAAGAAAATTATAATCTATTCCTGAAAAGTTCGTTCGATTGTATCCCAAGGTTTTTGCATACAATTATAGTATTTCAATTAATAGAAATTATATCATAAATAAAATAATAAACTATAAAATATATGCATGACTCTCATGAATATTTGTTACTTGAGGTGCAGAAATCTATCAATCGAACTGGACTTGCCTTATTTGCAGAAACGCTTACGAAATGATCAGTCGGATCTGACTCATTGACTAATGTGCTTTTGGTAATATGAAAACAGGTGATTTAGCTTCTAAACTTAAAGGTTATGACGAAGATGAAGACGAAGAAGAAGAGGAAGAAGAAGATGAAGACATGATGGCCGTCGAAGGAAGCGATGGTCAGCAGTACGTTGTTCTCGAAGTCATCCAACTCGCAGATAATCAGGGATCGGATCAGGTAAAAAGATTTTTTCAAATCAAATTCATGTAAAATATAAATTATACAACTAACTGATTGTCATGGAAACCCTGTAAATGAACTGGAATTTTAAAGATTCTCAAATATCGTTTTCATTTTTAGCAAATGGCTGTAGTGGCTAATGAAGATGGAGACATAATGATGCAAGATCCTCTCGGCCAAGATAATAGTATAGTTTCCGAAGTTGGAGAAGAATTGGAAGAAAGAGAGGAGGATGAGGTTTCCCTGGATGAACTGAAACTGGAAGGCTCAGGTACATGTAACAAATCTGATACGCAGGCATCACAGCGTGATCCGAAACTGCGAAAGGATATGGAAACTTGTTTTGGTTTTGACGAGGTGAGTCGGTAGTTTCCTATTTTAAATTCTGTTTTATTAACTACTTACAGTATTTCTTTGTTTTAGAATATTATTGTCTGTCTATAGACATAAACTTCTATACTTTAATGAAATTTATCGAATTTTCGTTATTTTTTTAGGAAGAGGAAGAAGATGATGAAGGTAGTAGCGATATGCGGCTATTGGATACGATTTCGTAATGACCTTAACAGTGAGTAAATTACTCAGTATATAATTAAGAATATTTCTTCTCACTCAGTATCAATGTATAAATACAATATTTCACCGTGACATGAGAGTTACGAACTTGTGTACATTGTAGGCACTATTATAATAATTTATAGGCGTAAAATGTTAATTAAGAGGTGTTCAAGAAATGTATGCCGAGAACAGTAACGTATGAAATCAGCATCAGTCTCATGTTCATAAACAGTTTCGCGTTCAGAATTGAGCTTTTTCTGAATATGTGTAACTGTCAGTATGAACTGCACGAAAACGCGGGAGTATTCTGATAGAAATATAAGGATTACTTTAAATAAGGATATGAATTTATCTGTGAAGTTAGAGAGAAGAAAACTGATAATTTTTTAGAGATAGCTTCTACTTGAGAATGAATGAAAGCCTATAGTGTTATCTGAACTGGATGTAAATAGCAGCTTTTCACTACTCTTTGTTTAGTAGAATATATAGGAATATATTAAGAAGTTTCTAGGTAGTTAATAGAGTGTACGACATAGATTACATTTAATTGCGATATCATAAATTCGGGTTTTTCCAAGTTGGAGGATTCATCTTCCGATTCTGGACATATCCAATACTATGAAATATTGTCTGAGAGATCGGGAAAGTAAATTTCGGGAAAATTGTATGTAATTCTAATAATTTTAGTAGAAAATCTTTATTCTTATGATTATTTTTCGCAATGTAAATCCGACGTATGAGGCACTTGAATGATAAATTAAAATACATATTCTTGAAAAAATGTACGGAATTAGATAAATTAGACAAACATCACATTTTAGTTAAATTATAAAAATAGGAGTAAATTTTAATTTCTTATAATTTTATTGGCGTAGAAGTAACGCTTTTTAATGTTGACATTCAAAATTTGACAATCAACCTACTTCTCAGATTTATTTTTTAATCAGTATAATTTGAGATAAATCTTGATTTTTTTTCTTTGATATACATTGTTTGAAGTGTTCTAATTTATTTAAAGCAGTGTGATCACGGTATTACTACAATTAAATTTTCTACATTCTCCTGTCCCCATTCCGGTGGCAGTTTCAAGTTATCTCTTTCGTGCTCTAACTTTTAACCATATCCTGAAAAGACTACGATTTACTGTACTCAGGATTCATTAAGAACAAATGGCACAAGTTCAATTTCGTTAACATTACATAAATTATTCTCGAGTGTGAATCTGTTACTAGTGCATCAGCGCACACCATATAATTTATAATATTAGCACCATTGTAATTTTTGATGACAAAGTTTTTTCTTTTTTTTTTTTTTCTATTTAATATCATTCACAAATATATGCACATTAGCGTTCAGTATATATTTATGCAAATATTTACGCCTTGGACAGGACGATACTTAGGATGTGTATAAAGTGTGTACAATTTTTTACATTTCGATTGTAAAATTGTAATTTATATAGGGATGGAAAACCTGGTAGTCCATCGCGTGCTGTTTAAATTTATGCACTTTCTTACACTATCCCAAAGAATAAGAAAAAAAACAGTGTAACGTTTTCTCTGTAATAAAAATTAATTCATCGAAAAACATCTTTCTTATTTTTAGTCGAGTAGAGTTGAAAACTTTCAAGCTTCATTTTTAGATAACTTCATAATTTAGTTACGTAAGAATCACCTTGAAAGAATTTATACTATTATTTATATCCCGGAAAAATGAGGACTGTAAATGGATTCGGGAACAGAGAAAAAAATCGGAAGTATTTTAAATCTGATTTTTGAGTAGTTCATCTCTACTCGTTCTCTGCTAAATATTTTTAGAGAACTATTAATCAATGTTGAATAACACGTTGTCATTTATAGATTTTTTTTCAGTCTCATAGTCAATTTGTTAAGACCCTTGGCGTTATTATCAGGAAAACCGCACCCATTTACACCCCTGGTCATCAACCCCATGAAGCGAACCATCCTTCTGCCAAGTCGTCTGGATGACTATATTTATAGAACATGCGATAGACAGTGTTTTAAGGGTATTATTCTCCTGTGTTTACGGAGTTGATTACCACCAACTTAATTGATGCCATAGGGGAATACAGGTTTCCCATGAAGAGAAACATGGAGAAGAGTTAAAATGTGAAGGTAAAAAAATCAATGAGATAATGACGAAGTCAAGTAATTCAACCCTTCACATATATTCACATATTTCACATATATGTTTGTCCTTGTAATTTAGGTTTAAATTTCACAGATCTGGATATCTACATTTTTTATTTTGAAATTATTAATTTTTTTTATAATCAGATTTCCAAGCTTTCTATTAGTATTATTTTGATTTCATTTTAAAATGAAATTTCCTTGTTTTTAATATGGACTGATTTTCTCTGGAAACAGGGTAAAACCAGGAAATGACCTAGAATTTGAGGTCTAACCTGGAATCGCAACCACGATGGAAAATTTGGGTGGAAGGCTGAACCAAATCGTAACTTTCGTATTTTTATGATTGGAGTAACTTTTACGGTAAGTTTCAGTATTTTGAAGTTCAATGTTGAAAATTCTTTCCAGTGCTATTAATTAAGATTCCTGTTTCCAGATTGGAATTAAATTTGATGTTTATTATTTACAGGTAGATGTGAATTGACAGAGTTTACTGCATTCGCGATAATTTTTTTATGTAGTTTAAGGTATGTGCAGAGGAAAAGGGAGTGATCTTAAATCAGTGCATCATTATATGCATTCTCGTGCATAATCATCCCTCGAATGATTACGTCCCTGCGGGGTACGTTCGACATCTGCTCTCTTTGCTATGTAGCAACGTGTAAACCAGTTTGACACTTGCTTTTGGACGACTTGAGTATTACTGTACCAAGTACTCATTTGTATTCGTTGAGTGTTTCCAGGACGTAATGACGTTCTTGACGAAAGAATTTCAAATGCAAGTGCCCGTTGCATGCGTAGTAATCGCTTGGATAATTGCAAGTCAACGAAAAATTCAAGAAGATATCTGAGTCCAAATAAAAGGAGAGATAAACGTAAAGTCGGTTCCTAGAACTTCCGAAAATAGGCTTAATATATAATTATTCATAATAAGTTTACTTCTCTGCAGTTAGAGTCGGAGATTTTTGTTTGAGGAAAGCTTTTTCATTTTTATGAAGCACTGGAGACTGACTTGCGAAACAATGGTTTCGCGTGTATGTGCAAGACTCTGCAAATAAAAACGTCTAATAACTGTGCAGCCCACATCTTGCCAGTAGGAAGTTATATCTACGGGAGTGCGACGAAAGTTCGAGTGAATAATACTTAAAACGCCTTCTTCACTCGTGAAATAAGTTCGCACTTCCTCTCGTTTCAAATCTGAAAAAATCTACTTAATCGGTTGGTTTTATATTATCAAATATTTTACCACCCGTATCCCGTATTATTTATTACATTATAAATTTTTTTTTATTTTGCAGATGAGTGGAGTACCTGCTTTGATGATATATTATCAAACTTGTACGATAATAATAATTGCTTGATTACTTTCCCACGTAAGTCTCCCAATATATCTATTTATAATGCACAATAAATCGTACTTGAAAAAGTTTAATGTGAAGTTTACAGGAGTTTCTGTTGCATAGAGATCTTAATCTTATAAAGGAGGGGAATAGCTTGTCTGTGGTCGGTACCATTGTTAATCGCTTTGAGATTAAAGTGGATCTCCACCGTACACGACTTGTGCACATCCGACCAACAAATGGACTTGGCTCGTAGGACACATGCAGGCCCACGCGACAATGCTCGAGCACAGCCTCCCACGGCTCCTCTTCTCTTCTGCCTGGAGAACCGTGGAGAACCGGGAACAAAGAATGAAGAACATCGTCTGTATGGAGAACGTCTGTCGGTGAGTCTCACGTAAACCCTGTTAAGGAACCCTACTTGCCCACAGTAAACAGTGGCGTGAATTTATGTATGAACCCAGCAAACCCCTTAGGTTCTAGGCCATTCCAACTCCCCTAGAAACATTTTTCGAATCTTCATTTTACTTTAAAATAAGCACTGGAGGAAAAATTAAAGCTGGATTCAAGAATTCGAGTCTTCCATTTTACAGTAAATAGGAGGGTACTTAATTTTTGAATATTTGAAATTTTGAGGGGAAATTGAAAAAGTAGTAAGTTATTACAGAGGTGGTACCTACATCTAATCTATTGGAAAAATCTATAACGTAACTGTAGAGTAATTATATACTCTTGAATAATGAATAACTACAGAGAGCGAGGAAGGATGATTCGGATTATTATTGTCTTTTGTGTTAGAGATCCGACACGCGTTAACTTAATGACATTCTCATTCAATTAAGAAACTGTCGAGGTAGTACTGTTACGTTTTCAATTTATTCTGGTCTGAAAGTATCTACAGACAGAAGCTTGTATGCTTAGTCTATTGATAAATTTATATATATATAAATTTATCGCACACGATTGCGATAGATAATTATATAAGATTATATACGCGAAGAGTATGAAAATCGCAATAGTGTTACATAGTTCGAACGCATCCTCCCTTGTTACCTCTTCTTAAATATCCAATTAACTGTTAAAAGCAATTTCGAAGACTATAAGTACAGCTTAAGTACATAATTTCTCTGCGTTAATAATTTCGTTTACAAAAGTGCTAAACTCAGGGTAGCCACATGTCAGGGAAGTCAGGGAAGTCAGGGAAATGTCAGGGAAAAAAAATTTGTCAGGGAAATCAGGGAAATGTCAGGGAAATGCGAGTAGCTGTCAAGGAAAATAGAAATTGAAATTTTAAACTAACTATGTTATTTTTTCATATTACATGTATAACTTTTATAGTTTATTTAACAGATTTTAGAAGGTTTCCAAGGATTTTGAAGGATTATAAAGAATTTCCAGGCATTTTTTGATAATATCTGGGTTTCTAATGATTTTCAATAATTTTAAGGAATTTTAAAAGGTTTCTAGGAATTTAAAGGAATTACAAGAAACTTTTATGACATTTAAAAGATTTCGGGGAATTTGAAAGGATTTCATGAAATTTTAAAAGATTTTTACGTATTTTAAGAGATTTAAAAGTTTTTTGTGGAATTGTAAAGGATTTTAAGAAGCTTGTAAGAATTTAAAGAAGTTTTGACATTTTTAAAATGATTTTAAGGAATTTAAATTTTCCTCATAGAATTTTAAACAACTTCAAAATTTATTTTTGTTTTTTAAAAGATTGTGTGAAATTTTAAAGGATTTCATGGAATTTTAAGAGATTTTAAGGAATTTAAAATATTCTGGTGGAATTTTAATGAATTTCAAGAGGTTTTATAAAATTTGAAGAGATTTTTACTTTTTTTGAGGGATTCAAAAGTATCTCTTGGAATTCTAGGAATTTTATGAAGCTTGTAAGAATTTTTAGAAACTTTGACATTTTAAAAAATGATTTTAAGGAATTTATATATTCCTCATGGGATTTAAAAGAATTTCAAAAGTTGCTTTTGATTTGAAGCGATTTTAAATGATTTTCAAGCATTTCAAGGGATTTCGAAATAATTTTAAATATTTTCGGAATTTTTAAGAGATTCGAAAAGGCTTTAAAGGGTTTTTAAATAATTTCAAGAAATTTCAATAGCTTTTAAATGATTTCAAAATATTTAAAAGTATTTCAAGGACTTTCACTATGTTTTAAAAGATTTTAAAAAAAATTCAAGGAGCCTAAAGATTTTGAAGATATTTCAAGACATTTTAGGCGTTTCTAGGAATTATTATTATTTTTTTAGATTTTTAGATTTTTTTTAGATCATTGAATTTTAGAAAAATTCGAGGAATTTGATGGATTCTTTGAAATTTAAAAAAATTATTGAGAAATATGAGGAAATTTAAAGGATTTTAAGATATTTTAAAGTTCCTTATGAAATTTTAAAGAATTTCAAGAAATTTCAATTGCTTTCAAGTGATTTCCAAGTATTTTTAAAAAGATTTAATTGAGTTTCAAAAGATTTCAAGAGATATTATGCTAATTTTTAAAAAAATTTCCTGTCAGGGAAATTGGTCTCAAAGTCAGGGAAAAGTCAGGGAAATGTCAGGGAAATTGAAAAATTGAATCTTGTGGCCACCCTGTAAACTATAAGCCTTTAAAATTCTTATTTTTTAAAGATTGTTTATATTGAGGATTTCCAAAATTGAATTCTTGAAATAATTGGCGTACAAATATTTTAGATTCATTTAAATTAAGTCAAATTCATTGCAAGTGACAATTTTTTGATTTGACTTTTGACGAAAAAGAACATCATAAGTATATAAGAAATCTGATATCCTTAAAGTTTTTTTTGTCAGTTCCAGTGGATATGTTCATTTTAAATTCGCTGAAGTAGCAAGAATAAGAATCGAAAGAGGTTCTTGGAAGAAAATTTGTGACTGGAAATGATGGATCATCTATTCATTCAAGTTTGTCAAATGAATTTCAAACAAACCGGAACACGTGTGAAGTGGGTTGAACGGACACTTAGCCCGATTCTACGATAAACTTGCGAAACAACCGTGTCAACTTTTTAAAAATATGAAGACGTTTTTGCGAAGCATCTGGTGGCAACTGCACTCTGGCGACCGGTAACACGCGTTACAAATTATGATGGCAGAGTATTTGGTTCGCAGCTTTGACAAGAAAGAGAGCACATACTGTTACAGAGTCGGTTTCCGGGGAGCTAAAGGAATCGTGCTAAAGGAATCATATTTCTACAGGAAAAATATATCCAGCTGTCATACGTGTCACGCTTTCTAATCTAACTGGAAAACTGGAAGGCAACGGGGAAACAGAACAAAGAAGCTTTGATTTAGGCTCTTTAGAATTTTCTAAAACTTGTGTGTGGTTTAAAAAACCTAAATTTGCGAACGGAAACTATCTTAGAATGCAGGGCATAAAGTCGACCAGGTTCTAGTCTTTTGTGGCGAAGGTGAGTCATTTAGCTTCTTGGTCCAAGCTATGTAAGTCCTCTTTTTTTGTTCTTTCGCCTCTTCCCTTTTTCACCCGCTTCCCTTTTATCATCCTTCTTCACCACCTCGTCGTCCTCTTTTTCTTTTCGGCATCCTTATTCCATGGTTTACGATCTCGTTCAAGGATTACGCTGAACTCGTTCGCCAATGAGGGATGCAAATACATCGCTTTCAAACTTCCAGACGGGTACTTACATTCCAGAGACAGCGAGATGTTAAAAATATTAGATGTTGGGAATATATTCCTACTTTCTAACCCAAGAAACATATAGCCTTGGGTAATTTTTTCCCACTTTTGCTAAGATTCTTAGCAAGAGAATTTGCAGATGACTCATCTCACCCTAATCGAAACCTACACTCAAAATTTCGAGAAGTATAAGCAGGTCGTTTGAGAGGGACAAAATTAACTTCTTATCAGTGCAACAATATTCGTTGTTATTATATAGTTGATACCTCGATTAACCCAGGTAACCTTACCGTCATTCTCGATGAATCGTGATAATGCGATCGTATTGTCTATCTATTGTCATTTACGGTGTGAGAGGCGTTTCTCTAAAGTCGTTGTTACTCAACAACAATGATTCATGAGTCGCGTTCTACTCCGCGATTTCTGTGCAATTTACCTCTAAATATATTTCAATCGCATGTATGACATACCATTTTTTATAATTCGCTTTCTTCATTTTTGCTTAATTACAATTGACTGGGATCGACAAGGCAGTTCTTTGAAATCAGAATTTCTTAAATCGATTAACAGGAAACTGGCTCTTTCCTGAAATCAAATTAAATTGATTATAGTGGCTAAGGTCGATAAGAAGAGGTTTCCCATTAGACGAGAAACCACCCTTGTATCGTTTTCTCCCTGATAAATCATAATTATATATATGCATATATATATATACTTGAGTTATTCCCCTAGTGGTTCCCCTAGTGAATTTTTAGATTAGATTTCAAATCTATTATCAATTCAAATGAATAATTCGATTGTAAAATAACAACCCTTTCAATTCGCTCACAATCTAATCAGAGGTAAGAAACAAATGCATTTAATAGTAAAATTACTCAATTGCAGTCCTCTAAGTTCCCTCTATAATAATTGGAGATTGACCTTGACAGCGTAATTCCATCCGGAGCCTCACACTTGGAAAAAGCGATTGACGAAGCAAGCTTTGAAGTATTAGGGTGTGATCCTCTTTTTTTTCTACGTTAAAGCACTTGTGTCTTGCTGATTTTTTTTCTTTTTCAAGGCAGTGACTCCTCTGAAAAGTCTTCTTCGCCACCCACGAAATGAACGAACCGTCATGAATGAAGGTTCAGCTGAGGGTCTTTTTTGAGGGTACTCACGTGCCGGTCACGTGATAAAGGCACGCCCATTGTCTGATGTATTAGCCTCAACTGTGTGTGTCCGAGGATTTTAAATGCACAAATACACAGCTGGCGTTGATATTCATACCGTTCACATAATATAGGGGTTGATTCAGTTGCGATTCCGTGAAAGAAAAGAGGGTTGCTGACCACCAGAATTTTATCCAGGAAAAATTTTGCGAGCACAGAAATTGTTTGAATAATTTACATAATATTGACAAAAATATAGAAGCAAATTTATATTCACCCGGTCCGAATACATAAGGGATTTAAAAAAATTCAAGAACTTTGATAGGATTTCGAGAATTTTTTTAAAACATTGCTGGTTCGGATTCACTTTAGTTAGGACTCTACGGGTTGAGTCTTTTTTTAAACGTTGGATCATCTAAACGGTTCGTTTCCTTGTCTTTCCTTTGTTAATATGCGTAATATTTTATCCAGGAAATGTTTTCATAGGAGTCATTTTGTCACTTTAGTCGCATGTACCTATCCAGATTATAGTGTTCAATGTCCATGCAGGGCGGGTTTGAGAGATGGTGGTTGAATATAAAGGAGGTAAAGAAGTAAAAGGCGATATAATAGGATAGACATAGGATAGGCTCTAGCGAAGAGAGACAGGAAGAGACCGAGAGGATCACGACCAGACGACGATGCTAATCGTGAAAGACAACCATTCACTCGACATTTTTTCCCCTGGTCTTGGCTTTCTTTCGGTCTTTTATGCTGATAGTGAGCGAGCCTCGACCTTATCGTAGAAACGCATAGAACGCAGATGTGAGAAAGAACGTCTTTATTAACCGTAAAAAAACTTGCTTGAATCAAATAGAAATACATACATACATATACGCAGAGGTGACGAGGCAAAATGAGAGAGTTCGTAGCTATTTCACGCATACTTATGATTTAAGCGATAAGGATATATATAAGAATTACTATCTCCTTATATCAACCGTTAGCAAAAGAAGCGCGACTGCATTTTTCGGGATGAAAAAGACACGCTTTGTTATCGTCCTAGCAGCAAAATCCTAGTGTAAATCGCCTACGCAATTGGCTATTGTATTTTCAAGTATCATAGTCGATGGTATCAGGAAAGCAAGAATCAGAGGGTGATTTTTTTGAGAAAATCTTGTTCCGGAAGTTAGAATTATAAAATCGGAATGATAAAATTCCTTTTTGGTTTTTATATATACGTAATATTAGAATAATTATATTCTCATTCCGGAATGTATTGAAAAAAACCTCATTAGACTTTCTTAGTAAGTTTAGTTTATAGTTAGACAATTATCAGGGTGGCCACATGTCAGGGAAGTCAGGGAAATGTCAGGGAAATGCGAGTAGTTGCCAGGAAAAATAGAAATTGACATTTACGTTAACTATGTTATTTTTGTCGTATTACATATATAACTTTTATAATTTATTTAACAAATTTTAGAAACTATCTAATGATTTCGAAGGATTATAAATAATTCCCAGGTATTCTCTGAGATTCGCTAGGTTTTTAAAGATTCAAAGAGATTTTCAATAATTTGAAACATTTTTAAGCGGTTTCTGGGAATTTTAAAGGATTACAAGAGATTTGTATAATATTTAAAAGATTTAGTTGAATTTTAAAAGGATTTCATGAAATTTTAAGAGATTTTTAATGAAGTTTAGGGAATTTAAAGAATTTTAAGGAATTTTAAAGTTCTTTGTGGAATTTTAAAGGATTTTGAAAAGCTTTTAAAAATTTTAAGAAATTTTGATTTTTAAAAGTAATTTTAAAGGAGTTTAATGATCCTCATGGAATTTTAAAGGATTTCACGAGATTTTTATGATTTTCTGAAGATTTTGTGGAAGTTTACGGAATTTTGAACAGTTTTCAAAAATTATAAAAGTTTTTTTACGTATTTTAAGGAATTTCAAGAGGTTTTTAAGAATTTTAACCGTTGCTTGCCACACTGGGAGATTTTTATGATATTTGTATAATATTTAAATTATGTATTGTATAATTTTTAATTTATAATTTAATATAATTAATAAAATTTATATAATATTTAAAAGATTTAGTTGAATTTTAAAAGAACTTCCTGAAATTTTAAGAGATTTTTAAGGAAGTTTAAGGAATATTAAGGAAGGAAGGAAGGAGGAATTTAAAGAATATTAAGGAATTTTAAAGTTCCTTGAGAAATTTTAAAGTATTTCCCGAGATTTTTATGATTTTCTAATGATTTTGTGGAATTTTAGGGAATTTTGAAAAGTTTTCAAAAATTATAAAAGTTTTTTTACGTATTTTAAGGGATTTAAATGTTTTTCGTGGAATTATAAAGGAATTTAAGAAACTTGTAAGAATTTTAAGAGATTTTAAGGAATTATAAATATTCTCGTGGAATTTAAAAGGATTTTAAAAAGCTTGTAAGAATTTTAAGAAATTTTAATTACTTTAAAGTGATTTTAAAGAATTTAAATTTTCCTCATGGAATTTTAAATGATTTCACAAAATTTTTATGATTTATAAAAGATTTTGTAGAAGTTTAAGAAATTTCAAGAGGCTTTTAAGAATTTTAAGAAATCTTTACGTATTTTAAGGGATTTTAAAGTTTTTCGTGGAATTATAAAGGAATTTAAGAAGCTAGTAAAAGTGGTAAGAAATTTTGACATTTTAAAACTGATTTTAAGGAATTTTAATACTCATAGAATTAAAAAAAATTTCAAATCATTTTTGATTTTTAAAAGATTTTGTGAGATTGTTTATTTCAAGAGTTTTTTTTTTAGAGATCTTAATGCACTTTAGGGAATTTTAAAGAATTTCACGAGATTCTGAAAATGTTTTATGGCATTTTAAAGGATTACTGGAAATTTTAAGAGATTTTTAAGAATTTTAAAAGATTTTGAAGTTTTTTGAGGAATTTAAAGTACATATTTCAAAGGATTTTGAGGAATTTTAAAAAGATTAGTGAAAATTGAAGGAATGTCATGAAATATTAACAAATTTGAAGGGATTTCGTGGAATTTTAAGATGTTTCTAAGAATTTCAAGAAATTTCAATAATTTTAAGAGATCTTTTCAAAAGTTCTTGTAAATTCGAGAGATTTTTACGAATGTTAAATATTGTGAAGTGATATTAAATTTCAAAATATTTAAAGTGATATTATACGAAATTTTTGAAAAATTTAAATAGTATTATTATTGAAAATTTACATGTATTTTTAATACTTTTCTGTCAGGGAAATTTGTCTGAAAGTCAAGGAAATGTCAGCGAAATTGAAGAATTGAATTTTGTGGCCACCCTGATTATACATATACTGAGTGGATTCGAAATTGAATTGATATAAATAATTAAGGCGTTGTTGGGTTGAACGAAATTCAATATAAAAATATCTAATTATTTTTATCAATAATTCTAATCAGATTTTTGTTGTATTTTTAAAATTAAATTTTATACAGTTTTCAATTGGAAGACGTACTAAACAATTTAAGCATGAATATTCCTCAAATTCCATTTGACCTAATTTTTATTTGGTTGAAAATCAAGTTATCGAATTCCTATTTTTCATCATTTTTAATTATTTGAATTGTCAACTAACATAAACTCTATTTGTCCTAAATGCTGTTTACTATATTTTCTATTATATAGAATTGCTATTTAGCATAATTTTCTTATTCCTGAACTTCCATTCAGTAATAATATTAATTTTCCCTAATTTCCAATTAATTATTCTGATTTTCATTTTCAAAAATTTCTCATTTGGCATATTACCAATCCGACATAAGAATAATGGCGCTAAATTCAAAATTAGCCAATCAGAACTTTTTACTCGAATTTGAAATAATTGTGATTGGTCAATTTTGAATTTCGCGCCATTATGAAAAATATATATATTATTATACTTATATATACATGTATATGTATATTCCTTGAGATATGTACCAACAAACAGGGTTTGGTTCGTTTAGTCCTTTTATTGTTCAAACGTTCCTTCGTTTCAACAGGTTTCGAATGCTCCTTGTCCGTGTTCCGTTCCGCCGCGCGGTGGAGACCAGCCGGTTGCGTGTGTTGTATTGTCAGTTATTTTCCGGCAGCCCTGCCGTCAGCTGCGAGAGTGTTGTTATCGTTCATTTTCGTTCAACTTCCTCGCACAAATACTTTATGCCGAAAAAGTAAAAAAATTGTGATTATACCGTTGGTCTCAATCGCCGATCGCAACAGTGGATTACTAAAAACAAACGAAATGCGTGGGACCGGACGTTGTCATTGATTGTGATTTTGGTTGCATTTCAAACGTTCTCCTATTTCCTTCTTCCTGGTATCAAGATAATTTTCATCATTCGCCAATTTTTTCACCAATACTGAAAATAAGTGAGTGAGGCATAAAAAAATAGAGCTTCGAAACATTAATTGGAGTCAATGTGATTCGGAAAACTCCATTTTATAAAAAGAACGTTGTAACGGTTTTTTTGAAAAAGTGCAAATCCGTTCCGGAGTTTCGTTTTACTCAGTGTCGTCAGTGCGTTCTGTCTGGAAAGTCATCGGGACGTGTTCTTTGAGTTCGTGAAATCAACGTCAGTAAATTCACAGTGGGATATTTTTTGTCGGATGTTTGTCTGTAAATCAAGAGAATTGTGAATAGTTCGCGCGAAAAGACACGATGTTAAGTTCATGATTTGAGTGTCGTAAATGCGATTATTACGTAAGGTAGAGTGCCGTTTATCCTCTCGAGTGTGTTGAAGAACTCAAGGTTTTATCAACTCTTTGGATATTAGCACTTGAAAAGAAATCAGTTTAAATAAACAAAAAAAAACTTTTAAACCGCCAGTTGCAAAAGGTATCAGCTGAAGCCGCCATATTTGTTTTGGTTCCCCCTCCACTTTTCTACCCCCTAACAATTTATTGTTAGAAAACTTGTGGAAGTGGAACTGTTAGTCTAATTCCGGCCGTCGCTCTTTGAGGATGTTTGTGGAGGAAGTTTGTTGACTGTTTAGATCCTTCAAATAATGAAGAAGAATCTCGGAGACTTGAACGAGATTGTTTAGTACAAGAAATGACAAGAAATTGTTTAGTACAAGAATGACTGTAACTCTAAACTCTTTTCTGCGAAATGGAGTTGAGTGTAATCATATGTAGTTATTTACGTAACATAATTCCTATCGGATGTGCGAAAACGTTGGAACGAATTCCGAGGTCGTTTGTTGCTGGCGGCGGATACGTAATTGTAATTTAGAGGACGATGAGAAGATAAATGTCATCGATAGCGATAGTGACCTTGCGATCATAACCTACACGGGTTACCGGGTACTTATAGAAAGTTTTTCCAGCATTCGTTATTCGCCAATTCGCGCGGTATTTTGGCGAAGGAATTCGAGGCTTTTGTGAGTAGTGTAGTGTTTTTTTTTTTTCGCGAACTGTGTGTTGGGGAAAAAACATTTTGAGGAAATATTTTGAGAATTTGGTCCCGAGAAGTGAGCTGTTACGAGCAGGCGATTTTAATTTAATTCGGGAATTAGTAGCGAGGATAAAAAAGACCATCGGGAGTGAATAGGCTGAATAGCGACGAGGGGACGAAGAGAAATGACTGGAATCATTGAAAATCGAGTCTAAAGTCAAAGGAAAATTATGGTACGAGTGGAGAAGAAATACGATAGTTGTCAGCAGTCAGGACTGATCTATGTCGGATATTGTGACGCGTGAATCGTGATGTCGGCTTGAAAGAGGCGCTTTGACAGGAGGATTCAAGGTGACGATCTTACAAGGATCATCGGGATTATCATCGTCATCATGGCTTACGTGCTTTGGCGCGTTTTGATGAAAAAGTACTCCAAAGTGCGATTGGGAATAAGAAACTTGCCGGTGAGTTTTTCTTTTTAGTTTATGATTTTGTGATCATGAACTTTTTCTGGGAAATCTGATACTTCTGGTTTCCCTTCGGTTTTTTTTTTTGATCGGAGGGAAGCTCTGTACAGTGGTTACTGGTTAGTGGTTGTATATCCCCTTTTTTGAACTTGAGAGCTATTGTTCTCTTCTTCCCTTTTTCCCTAGCTTCTTCTTTATTTGGAGATAACAATTTGAAAATTATTATCTTTTAGGTATAGGTTGCATAAAACATTATTTCTAAATCGTCGTTGAAATATTTTTTAATCTTGTAATATATTTTCCGAAAATTTATTTATAGATTCTCCATTTTTCATAGAATCTGAATAAAAATGTGTTGATGCCACGCAAATTTGAAGTTAACAGTGGAATAATCGATACTAAACTATCTTATCCAACAAACGCGAAAATGGGGTGAGTGATTTGCAACGTCACAGCACATCATAAATCACTCGATCTCTGAACCCTAAGGGAATTTCTGTAATAAAAAATTCGATTTCTATATAAATTTATGGAATTTAATCTGTTGTTAAAAAGTAGGTTAGTCAAATCCTTTCAATATATCTTACTAATAATAAACAGTAAGGTTTTCGACTTGAAGTCATTTTCACACTGAATTTTCAAAAGTGAACTTAACTCGTGATTTTTACGTACCTCAAACACCTAAAATTAAATAATTAAGCTTTTGCTTTGAAGTTAGGTACTAAAATTGCGGCTTTAAAAGTGTTTAGCCTCTGCTCACTCAAACCTGACATTTTGTCGTAAAAATCTACTGTAAAAACGTCAAGTTCTTTTTGCGGTTGTACTGTTGAGACTTGAGTACGTCTTGAGCAATAATTTTTCTAGACCACACATGTGGTCCAGTATATTCTGAGACAGGTATAGGTGTTCAGTTGAAGGTCAATGGTTTCTGGTGCATCCGCGGTTACAGTGCAATTATTAGACTGCAACCAAAGCTAATGCGAACGCAGTAATTGGATAATTGCAAGACAGCAGAAAAGCAGTTTCACCCTTCTCTTAAACGCTTCATTTTTTCTGATGTGAAATGTCTTCAAATTGATCTTAAGGATCAAAATTCTTGGCCCCAAGAACATTTATCTCTATAACCAAGCTGGGGAACTGAAATTCAAAGTAAAACACCTATAATTCACGCCTTTGGTTAAAGACCTAGAAATAATAAGTTTGAAGATTTAAAAAATAGATAGGTGGATGGTGTGATAGATTTAATGGAAATAAAATAACAGAAGAATATTGCACAATAGAAGTTGGATTAAACAAATTGAGGAATGAATTTTCTCTCATCTTAATAAATTTAATGTGGTGCCTCCAGCGAGAGGGTGTAATTTAGCTTGCGGTGATCTGGTCAGACCGGCGGTCGGTTGGTCCCCGTGACCGTGAACCATGGCTGACCTGCGACACAAACATAGACTCCCCTCCACCCCCATAAATCTACCTGCGCCACATCGCGTCTCGTTCCATGCTCGAACCATGGCTCTCGCTCTCTATATACAATCGCATTGTGCAGCCTAGCTGGACTCCTGGAGCACAGTCTGCTTTCTGTACTGATAAATACTTCTCGTCTTCCATTACGCGGAGCCTTACTTCCTGCATACTTTACCTGGATGGCGTCATCCAAGTGCAACGTCCTATCAATGAACGGCGCGTGAGGATAAATGTAGAAGGCAATCAATAATGTATTTTTCTATCATAGTTGCAATCTTATAGAGCGCTAGGTAGTAAGGTCATTAATATAATTTCATGTTTAATTAGTGGATTGTTAAGGGAAGTTAATTGCCGGAATTAATTCGCAAAATAACACTTGGTAGATATTATAGACAGATAATCAAACAGTGGCAGCTTAAAATTTTTTTTAATTGCTTGAAGTCTCTTAAACTTAAAACTTAAACTGCTTCATAATTTTTTTTTGAAATATTATTCCTTGTAAATTATTTATTGTATACCATTGTATTATACCAAGGACGTTCGTATCAGTATCTTAAATAATGTGTGCAATCTCAATGCGAGTGAGTAGAATATAAAAAAGCAAAGTCGTCGTCTGCAAATGCACGTGCGATACATACCTGTTCCTCCAATTATAAAACAAAGACTCCAATGTCCGCATGTGCAATTTGTGCAATAATATTTGAATACATCCATACTCAAGTGACTGTCGGCTATCATCAGTTTCATCTCGTCCTTGAGGACATACGAGATAATCAACGTCGATTTAGTTTGCTGAATTTTCTGTCTATCGCTAATCGATGAGGTGCGTTGTTTCGCAGCTATAGATGATATGGTGGGCGTGGACGGATTGATGAATCGTTTGCTAATTGCTTCTAACTTCAAGGTCGTTGGAAATTCGATTACTCAAACGTCCACTAACCCTTAATGCTTTGACTGATGTAGATTAGAATCCACTTTTCTATCATTTGTAACATATTGGATGATAATTTCCTATTAGAATTCCTGAAATTTTTATTAGATTTCGATATTTATTTTTAATCATTTAAATTCCTTTGACTTTGCTTCAATTATTTAGATTTTTTTTTTGAGATGAACAGTCTCGAGAAATTTATCAGTTCTGGGTTTCAATTTAATTAATTTAATTTAATTTAATTCGACTCTGTAAATAACTTCGAAAATTAATTAGAGGGGCTAACTTAGAATTTATAAATTCTAAGCAAACTATAAGTTGTTTGTTTTTTTTTTATACATAACGGATCATTTTTGACCTACCCTACCCTGAATTGTTGTTTTTCAGGGTGGCCACATGTCAGGGAAGTCAGGGAAATGTCAGGGAAAAGCGAGTAGTTGTCAGGGAAAATATAAATTGACATTTATGCTAGTTATGTTATTTTTGTCGTATTGTGTATATAGATTTTATAGTTTATTTAATAGATTTTAGAAACTTTCCAAGGATTTCGAAGGATTATAAAGAATTTCCAGGCATTCTTTGAGATTCTTTGGGTTTCTAATAATTTCAAGAGATTTTCAATAATTTTAAAAGATTTTAATAGGTTTCTAGGAATTTAAAGGAATTACAAGAGGTTTGTATAATATTAAAAAAAATTAGTGGAGTTTTAAAAGACCACGAAATTTTAAGGAATTTTAAAGTTTCTTGTGGAAGTTTAAAGGATTTTAAAAAGCTTGTAAGAATTTTAAGAAATTTTGATTTTTTAAAGTAATTTTAAAGGATTTTAATGATCCTCATGGAATTTTAAAGGATTTCATGAGATTTTTATGATTTTAAAAAGATTTTGTGGAATTTTATAAAATTTTAAAGGAGTTTTAAGTATTTTAAACTATTTAAAAGTTTTTCATGGAATTATAACGGATTGTAAGAAACTTGAAAGAAATTTTAAGGGATTATAAATATTTTCGTCAAATTATAAGCAATTTTAAGAAGCTTGTAAAAATTTCAAATGATTTTAAATATATTAAATATTCCTCGTGAAAATAAAACAAATTAAAAAAATTATTTTTTATTTTTAAAGGATTTTGTGAGGTTTTTGTTTCCAAGAATTTTTATTTAGAGATTTTAATGTATTTTAGGGAATTTCAAAGTTCCTTATTGAATTTTAAAGG
>CAJFCO010000177.1:1648849-1661507 GCA_904066015.1 Synergus gifuensis | reverse complement strand
TTTAAGGAATGTAAATATGTTTCTAGGAATTTCAAAAGATTTCAGTGAATTTTATGGGATTTCAATAAGTTTTCAATAATTTAAGAGATTTTGACGCATTTTAAAAGATTTTAAAATTCCTCGTGGAATTTAAAAATATTTCACGAGATTTTGAAATTTTTTATGGAATTTTGAAGGATTACAGGAAATTTTAAGAGAGATTTTTAGGAATTGTAAAAGATTTTGAAGTTTTTCTTGGAATTTAAAGTATTTCGAAGGATTTAGATTTAGATGATGTTCAAAAGTACTTCATGAAATTTTAAGAGATTTTTAAGGAAGTTTAGAAAATTCAAAGAATTTTAAGGAATTTTAAAGTTCCTTGAGAAATTTTAAAGGATTTCACGAGATTTTTATGATTTTCTAAAGATTTTGTGGAATTTTAGGGAATTTTGAAAAGTTTTCAAATCTTATAAAGTTTTTTTTTACGAATTTTAAGGGATCTAAAAGTTTTTCGTGAAATTATAAAGGAATTTAAGAAACTTGTAAGAATTTTAAGAGGTATTAAAGAATTATAAATATTCTCGTGGAATTTAAATGAATTTTAAAAAGCTTGTAGAAATTTAAAGAAATTTTGATTTTTGAAAGTAATTTTAAGAAATATTAATGTTTTTCGTGGAATTTAACAGTTTTTCATGGAATTATTAAGGATTTTAAGAAACTTGGAAGATTTTAAAGAAATTTTAAGGGATTATCAAATACTCTCGTGGAATTTAAAAAAATTTTAAGAAATTTTAATGTTTTAACAGTGATTTTAAGGGATTTTATTGAAAATCATTAAAATAATGTTAAAGATATTGAATATTCCTCGTGGAATTAAAACAAATTTCAAAAATTATTTTTTATTTTTAAAGGAGTGAGGTTTTTGTTTCCAAGAATTTTTATTTAGAGATTTTAATGTATTTTAGGGAATTTCAAAGTTCCTTATTGAATTTTAAAGAATTTCACAAGATTTTTATGATTCGTAAGAGATTTTGTGAAACTGTAAAGGATTTCATGGAATGTGAATAGATTTGTAAATAATTTATGACATTTAACAGGATTTTAAAGCTTATAGTGAGATTTTAAGGAACTTAAATATGTTTCTGGGAATTTCAAAAGATTTCAGTGAATCTTAAGGGATTTCAATAAGTTTCCAATAATTTTAAGAGATTTTGACGCATTGTAAGAGATATTAAAGTTCCTCGTGAAATTTTGAAGTGTTTCAAGATATTTCCAAAAAATTTTGTAGAATTTTGAAAGCTTGTAGGTTTTAAGAGATTTTTAGGAATTTGAAAAGATTTTGAAGTTTTTTGAGGAATTTAAAGGATTTTAAATGATTTTGAGGAATTTAAAATCAATTAATGAAAATTTAAAGTTTTTCTCGAATTTTAAAATGTTTCAAGGAATTTTAAGAGATTTCCAAGGTTGTCAAATTTGAGAGATTTTTACGAATTTCAAGTGGGGTGAAGTTATTTTGAATTTCAAAAGATTTAAAGTGATATTATACGAAATTTTTGAAAAATTTCAATGGGATTTTTACTGAAAATTTCTTCGCATTTTTAATACTTTTCTGTCAGGGAAATTTGTCTGAAAGTCAGGGAAATGTCAGGGAAATAAAAAAATTGATTCTTGTGGCCATCCTGGTTTTTGAGGAAATAACCACATATAAAAGAAGAGATTACAGCCCATAAATGCGACTTCTTAATAAGAATAGGAATCTCAGTTATTTAAACCAGTTAGGTAGTCATATAGCTTGTCTACTTGGCTTCTGTGGAGGTAATTGAAGTTAAAGCATCTGTAGATTCTTGTCTGCGAATGCACTTCAACGTGCATAATACAATAGACTTCTGAATGTGCACAATTTCACCAAACTTTCGCCTCTAATTAATAAGATGCATTTGTGTCGGTCCTGAAGAAATTGCAATGGTCGTTGCACGTAAAAATATTCGTATAAAAAAGAATCTCATTAGACTCCAATCTTTATCTTGAGAATTTTTTATTTTTCCGTTTTTGTTCCTTCCACCTACGTGATAACTTGCGCTTGGTTGACTCCGTTAAAGATTTTTATTGTGACGTTATGCGATATCGTGTCAAGTCCGAAGATGAATTCCTTGAGGAAGGTAGAGGCAATTCTGAGTGAAAGTAGGTGTTTGAAGACCATGAAATTCCCACCTGTGGATCGTTGAATTTTTTAATCATTATTGTCAGGATGCTTCTTAAATATATGAGTTCTCGCGATCTAGGGAAACTTAGAAAACTTTGTTTTGTTCAACTTGATGATTTAAAACTGTATATTAAAGAATTACATTAGAAATTAGTAGATAAAATGATTAAAAAAGGGTTTAACACGCAGGAAATAGGGTTTTACTGTACTTTTGGGGAAGAAGTTTAATTTATTTAACCTTGGGAAACGGTGAAACCAAACGACTCATTGAATTTTGATTGCTTTGTGCTTCCGGTAGTTTCGGTTTCAGACGTCAAAACTGTGGTTCGCTGCAGGAAGAACTCTTTCGATAAATCTTTTTTTATAGTCACTTTGTATTCTTGTGGATGATAAGCACGAAAAGCTACTAGTTGTGATAAATTCTCACGCATTGAACGGAAAATAAGTCTTGCTCTAATTAACTTTTTAGAGAATTCGATGATTATTTTGATAAATCACATCACAATCAAAATGAAAAATTAAGTATATAGTAAAATTTTCGTGAAATTAAAAAGCTTTCTCCTCTATGGTTTATTTATTTTTTTTTATGGCATGTCTTTTGTCTACTCGATAAAACGGTAATTTATGGATGTGAGCGTCGCGCCGAATTTGCATACGACAATAATGCTGCACGCACGGGTCGGTAGACGTTGATTGATTTCAATTCTTTTTACCAAATGCGTCCTGTCACGAAGGAAAGGCGTGAGACATTTCCTGCGTTTCTCCAAGTTTGTTTCACCGCTTATCCATGTTATTTAGGACATAGTTCTGCTAAATTTTCTGTAGATCTTCAAGGCTAGAAAATCCATTTTAAATACTTTATAAATTTCTAAGTAGTTCATTTAAAGGTTAAAAACTTGAAATATTGTTTTGTTTTTAACGTCAAAAATTTCGTTATGTAACTGATCAACAATTATAAAATAATTATGGCGTAAAATACTTGAGTTTTGAGGTTCACGTTCTCATTATAATTTCATGGTGCATATTAAGGAAATTATATGTTCCTTTTCGTTGCAGAACAATTTTGTTGCCAAAGATTGCCCACATTATGAGATACATATTCTACACACGTGGAAAATTACATAATGAGATTACGTATTATGTTGTTGGATATTTCATACGATGCATAGTTCTATAATAATATTACTATGGTATAATTGACGACGTAATGTTATAGAAATTAAAAAAAATTTAGATTTCAAAAATGTTCTAGTTGAGAATTAGAAATACAAAGTTGATTTCACATTTAGTGTTTAGAAGCAATAACACGATTTAGCAAAGTAGATGCGTCATCTTTGTTTATTATGTTATTAAAGTCAATGTTCACACGAATAACCTTCCAACTGCGATTTAAAGATCCCTGATTGGTTTTTTCGAAAGCTTCTTATTTTTATTCGGTTCCCAGATATCCTAGGAATTTTTATATTGTTTAGGTAAAATGCTTTTAAACCAACATACCGGATGTACCAAAAGTTCTGAACGTTCAAATGAACGAAATTTTGTATAGATTGTATTTTAAACTATAAACTGTTCTTAAACATTAATTAATTTGCAATAACATTAAGTTTGTATGGAAGAATATGGAAGACACTTATAATGTCTTCCATATTCTTCCATAAAAACTTATAATGTTAATACAAATTAATTAATGTTTAAGAACAGTTTATAGTTTAAAATACAATCAATACAAAAATTCGTTCATTTGAACGTTCAGAACTTTTGGTACATCATACCGGAAGAAATTTGTGGTAACCAACCGTTTTAAAATTTAACTAACATAATTGAAGATAATTGTTACACACTTGCAAACGGTGCAATTAAGAGTGTACGTGCGCTTGAAATTGAGACCTTGAACCGGTTGAGCAACAAGAAATTTTGTAGAAATATGTGAAACTGTGAAAATTTTTAATTTGCAACAGTTTTGCAAGAAAATCTTTCTGTAATACTTCGGCAATAATATACTTTCGGATCTTCTTCCGCTTATTGCACAATCAGCAATTAGTGCAATCGCACAAGAAACGGACAATCTCTCGGTGAAACAGTTCGGTTTCTAACCTGATATCTCAGCCTGGGCAAAGTATCCATTATGATCTGCTTATCTTTGCACAGTATTTACATAGAAAATTGATACCCACGGTTTACACTGTAATACGCATACAGTTTCAGAGCACTTTTGTCCTATTTATACCATGAAATAATTATACGCCCACGTATCCACGTATTATTAGTTAGTCGACATTAATTGGCTGGATACGAGGAACGACTTTTATTCTGAGAAGATAGGCAGACACGATCCATGAGGACCGTTGTTCTTCCATGTCTTCTAAGGTCGATTGTTCACCTCCTGTGGAGTATACTATTTACCGAATTAAATTTCTCAAAGCACTTGCTTCGTTATCGTCTCGGATATCGTGACAAAATTACACACTATCGCCTCAGATTTTCGATTTCTCTTTTAGATAAGGGGGGTGGTTATTTAATGAAACGTTTTGCTGATCTAAGTTTTTTCATTGAAACTATAGGAAACTTCTACAAATATTTTATATTGTAAATATTTTTCGTTTTTTATAAATCACACTTACGTGAATTGGACTTGGAAAATGTATCGAATTGCTTCTAGACACGAGTCTAACGGCCGAATGCACAACAAGCCTACAGAGAATCTAATTAGATTCGTAATTATAGTGGTGTTAATTCGAAAGGCTCTCTAGATGATTCCGATAACTCCTTGAAGTAAAGCGAAGTTGAAGACGGAAATACAAGTAGGATTCGATAGACTGCAATCAGTCTTTCTAGCGATGATCTTTGTAGATGAGTGGCTTTAAAGTCGTAAGGGAAAATTTTTTAAAATGAGAGCGAACGGATCAGTGAAAAGAAAGTCGAGGATATGGTTTTTCTTTGAAATTCATATACGCCAAATATATTGTAAAGAAAGTTTGAAAAATACAGTCTGCAGATTTGAAACGGATTTCTTTGCTTTTGCGTAATGATGACAATAAAGAAATTTATCGAATTGTTAAAAGATTTCTAGGAATTCTTTTTAGAAAGTAAAAGTGACATGCCATCCAATTGAAATTTTTTTTTTCATTGAGAGACAAACTAGCAAATAATACGATTGACTCTGAGAATGTATATCTAGACAAAAAAAGTCCTAATGTCACGAGATGACAATGCGAGCGAACATTCTCTTGCACGAAGGCCACTTTCCTTTTCTTCGCGACGTCACATGTCTTATCCTGCGAAACAAACAGGGGTGACTCTGAGGTGGGATCGAATCACATATGTACTCAATTTGCAGTCATATAGTGATGTGAAACTTGGCTCGTCGACCTGGATGGTAAAAGTTTCTAAGAAGAGAGTTTAAGCCCCTGCGAATAGATGGCACTACCAGCACTATAAAAAGCAGTTGTTCTTATTCGCTTTTTTGCAAAAGTGACAAAAGATTGTCTTCAAACAAACTTTGATTGAATCAATCTTGTAGGAAATTATAAGTCATTTAATATGCAATCGTTCACTGAAGTGTAAAATTATAATATCTTATGTTAAGAAGTAGTTTTCAGTCAGTTATTCTTCTTGATTGATCGATTATAAAGAAAGTGGTTACATTCTCAGAGTTTATATATGGTACCAAAAATATTAAGAACAAGTCCTTGTGAATTTTCCACATACATATAATGAACTCAATTTCCAAGGTGCATAAAAGGAAATGCTTTCCATATTTCTCTTACTTATGAGAAGTAATGTCTTTGTTGATGCAGTAGTTACATCGTTACCAATTTCGTTGCTCTGTAATTCAATTTGAAAATGTGTGTCACGGAAACAGCAGCCATATTAGTATGTATATTAGACCAAGTAACATTTCTGAATCATGCGAAATATGAATGAAAGTATAGCTTATACGTATATTTGCACTTTCGGGCAGGCATCTTGGCAAAATAAGGATAAATATCTTGAAACGGTGATTAAATCTAGACGTTCTGATTGGGGAAAATAATTTAGCATAATATATATCCTTAATTAAAATAAAATGAAAAATTCATGTCGATCAATGCATTGTATTTCTTACATAAGACAATTATGACGAAGCGAATTAACTGCAATGTAAAGACCCATTCAATTAGTTACGATTTGCGATCAACGATGAGTCGCGAAATTATACAAGACTGAAATTCCTCAGCGGTTGAATACATTTTTTATTATGTAATGGCACGCGAAGGAAGGTTCGGCCATTTTAAGCTTTTTCTTAAGGGCAAGGGAGTAGAGACTTTTGAAGTGGAAAAAGTTTGACGTCTATTGTTCGAATACTCTCTAATAAAATAAACCAATTAACTAGGTTTGTCCGAGATAGATCCAGGCGTTTGACACGAAACCCCCTGACTAACGAGGTTATATGTTTAGTTCTCGCGTGCGCTTCAAATCAAACCCCAGTTCTTGTTTATTGCAATAAAACCAAATGAATTAGACCTTCTTATCGAGATGTTTCCTTTGCAGAGAGTAAAATTAAAATTCGTTCATTTTTTCAATTAACTATCCTTATAAGTTAACAATGATTAATGTTTTAATTAATTTGGCATCCGTACAAATTATTCCTTTTGATGACACAATAGCCTCTGATTTTTCTTAGAATTTATAACAAATATTTAGAGGTCGCTCAAAGTCAATTTTGCTATAGGAATAATTTTTAGATGTGCCAAATTATTAAAAAAAAAGCTTTAAGGAACAGTAGGAATATGATAAATAATTAATGATAGGAGATGCGAAAACCAGAAGATTATATCATGCACACCCTATATTTGTGACGTTAAATCGTAATCCTACTTTAATAAACATACTCAAATGCACAGGATCCTTTTCAGGGTTGTTGCCCCATGATTTATGTGAATTTGATAAACAGAGTCTGTTTTCATTTGATATGGAAATGCTATATGTACACTTGTGTACTTGAGCTAGCTGTTGATGCACCGGTTGTTTAAAAATCTGAGATTTGTATTCACTTACAGATATAAAGGAAAAACAGGTGTGTGCTAATTTTCCAGGTTGTTGATCAATTGATAATTGATCGTGATATCAATTTTTACATTTCATTCAATTAATATCATTAAACATTACTAGAATATTTATATCCTAGTATATACATATACATACTAAAGTTCTTGATACAACTTGATACAATCACCTTCCGGTTTTTCTTCCTAGTGATTCTCGGAATTAATTTTTTTAAATAATAACAAGTATCTTTTAATGCTTGTAATAATTTTTAATGAAAAAATTTAGAACAGCACCGCTTTTTCCTTATTTTTATCATGTAAGGGAATAATTAATAATAAGGCAAAAAAGGATTAACAGGGTGGCCACATGTCAGGGAAATGTCAGGGAAAGAAAAGTTTGTCAGGAAATGAGGGAAATGTCAGGGAAATTCGAGTAGTTATCAGGGAAAATAGAAATTGACATTTATGTTAACTATGTTATTTTCTCATTGTATTACAACTTTTGTAATTTATTTAACAAATTTTAGAAAATATCTAAAGATTTCGATGGATTATAAATAATTTCCAGGGGTGAGATTCTCTAGGTTTCTAATGATTGCAAGACATTTTCAATAATTTTAAAGGATTTTAAGAGGTTTTTAGGGATTTGAAGAGATTACAAGAGATTTGTATAATATTTAAAATATTTACTGGAATTTTAAAGTACTTCATGAAATTTGAAGAGATTTTTAGATATTTACGTATTTTAAAGGATTTAAAAGTTTTTCATGGAATTATGAAGGACTTCAAGAAACTTGGAAGAGTTTTAAGAAATTTTAAGTAATTATAAATATTCTTGTGGAATTTTGAAGGATTTTAAAAGGCTTGTAAGAATTTTAAGAAATTTTTATTTTTTTTTAAGTGATTTTAAGGGATTTGATTGAAATTTTACAGAATCTTCACAAGATTTTTTATGATTCATAAAAGATTTTGTGGAATTTTATAGAATTTCAAGAGTTTTTGAAGAATTTTAAGAAGCTTGTAAAAATTTAAAGCAATTATGTCAATTTTAAAATGCTTTTAAGGAATATAAATATTCCTATTTAAAATAGGAATATTTAAATATTTAAATATAATTAAATATTAAATATAATTATAAATATAAATTAATATTAATTAAACATAATATTAAATATATAATATTAATATTAATATTATTAAATATTATTATTAAATATTATTATTAAATATAAATATAAATATAAATATTATATTATTAAATATTAAATATAATATAAAATATTAATTAAATATAATTAAATATTTAAATATTCCTATTTCAAGAGTTCTTGAAGAATTTTCAGAAGCTTGTAAACATTTAAAGCAATTTTGTCAATTTTAAAATGCTTTTAAGGAATTTAAATATTCCTCGTAGAATTAAAAAAACTTTCAAAAATTATTTTTGATTTTTAAAGGTTTTCACGAGATTTATATGATTTATAAAAAAAAATTTGAGAAATTTTAAAGGATTTCACGAGATTTTTATGATTTTCTAAAGATGCTGTGAAAATTTGGTGAATTTTGAAAAGTTTTCAAAACTTTTGAAAGTTTTTTTACGTATTTTAAGGGATTTTATAATTTTTCGTGGAGTGGTAAAGGATTTTAAGAAACTTGTAAGAATTTTAAGAGATTTTAAGGAATTATAAATATTCTCGTGGAATTTAAAAGGATTTTGAAAGGCATGTAAGTATTTTAAGAAATTTTAATTACTTTAAAGTGATTTTAAAGAATTTAAATTTTCCTCATGTAATTTTAAAGGGTTTCACAAAATTTTTATGATTTATAAAGGATTTTGCAGAAGTTAAGTTAATTTCAAGAGGTTTTCAAGAATTTTAAGATATCTTCACGTATTTTAAAAGGGATTTTAAAGTTTTTCGTGGAATTTTAAGGATGTTAAAAAGCTTGTAAAAATTGTAAGTAATTTTGACATTTTAAAAATTATTTTAAGGAATTTTAATAGTCCTCATAGAATTTAAAAAAATTTCAAGTCATTTTTGATTTTTGAAAGTTTTCACGAGACTTTTATAACGATTTTCTAAAATAATTGTAAAGGATTTCATTGAATTTTAAATATTGTATAGTGGAATTTTAAGATATTTGAAGATGTTTTTAGGAATTTCAAAATATTTCAGCGAATTTTCAGGGATTTCAATAGGTTTCCAATAATTTAAATAAATTTTTATGCATTTTAAGAGATTCTGAAAATGTTTTATGGAATTTTGAAGGATTACAGGAAATTTTTAAGCGATTTTAAGGAATTTTAAAAGATTTTGAAGTTTTTCTTGTAATTTAAAGTATTTCAAAGGATTTTGAGAAAATTTTAGAAAGATTAGTGAAAATTGAAGGGATCTCATGTAATATTAACAAAAATTTGAAAGGATTTCGTGGAATTTTAAGATGTTTCTTGGAATTTTAAGAAATTTCAAAGAATCCAAAAGTTGTTGTAAATTTGGGAGATTTTCACGAATGTTAAATATTGTGAAGTGATTTTAAATTTCAAAAGATTTAAAGTGATATTATACGAAATTTTTGAAGTATTTTAATAGTATTATTATTAAAAATTTATATGTTTTTTTAATACTTTTCTGCCAGGGAAATTTGTCTGAAAATCAGGAAAAAATCAGGGAAATGTCAGGGAAATTGAAAAATTGAATCCTGTGGCCACCCTGATTAGTTAATAAGGATGAAAGAATTTGATTCTATATTGCAAAATTAAATATGTACTTTTGAAAACGCTGTCTGCAAAAGTTGCATTATGATCATATACGCATGCTCGTATTTCTTGCGCCAGCTTTTCTCTTTCTCTCTTACTCCCTCTCGTTTTTCCACCCACCACCCCCGAGCGGCGCTTCGTCTCCTCAGATATTTAGACAGTACGCCGCCCTACACCCTCGTAAACGCACTCGTCAATGGCAATTTTAAAAAAACGATTATATGTAGACATGTTTTGCTCAACTTTTCCGGTCATTGACGAGTCATTCATCGTTGTCTGCATACTTTGATGCATGTATCCAGTGTCGTAGCTTTGAACGGGGTCAGTCGATAGCGCGCATAGCCGGTATTCGAACTCTTGTTTTCTTTCTCGTGAAAGTGATTGCCTATCTGTCAGAAGCTGCTCGAAGAATATGATTTTCTGACGGAGGTCACGCGAGTGTCGAGTGACATGAAAATTGGATAACGACTGACGTTTACGACCTCACCAGATGGTCTATTTCTGAGTCGAAAGCTTGGAATTTCTTTAGGGTGGTTCCGGTTAAAGACTCGACATTTCGAAACCCACGCTTCCATGGCGGTGCAGGATTCTGTGATACGTATGCTATGGAGAGGTCACGGTCGATACCCAGAAATGTTGCTTTTCATCTTCAATCTCATACCCTTTCGAAATGTGACTTGCTAAAATGTATCGTTCATTCAAAACAGAATTATTTTTGATAAACGGTGTGGAAAGATGTATAGAGTCATTGGAATATTAGTGAAATGTCTCTGAAGGGAAGGTATTCATTTTATATTTTAACCACCCACAAACATTGATTATGTTGCATAATATTTTGAAAGCAATTTTTATTGCAATTTAAGTTTCTCTCATATATAGAGAATTTGATCTATTATTCATTTTTCATCAACAACTCTCTTTTTCTCATTATTTTTGATACCTTGATTAAACACCAGAAATAATTGACTCTCGTATTCTTCGATTTCAGTTTAGCAAAGTCACAAAAAGAAATATTTTTAATCAATCTTTGTGTCGCGATTGAATATGGATAGTACTTCGAGAGCTGCTTAATACAAGTCAAAAGGAATACAGGAAGTGATTGAAACACAAAAAGTAATGTATTGACCGCAGAAGATTGTGCGTGTTTTTATTTTTTTTTTTTCGTGTTTCGCAAATGAACGTGAGTTTTTACATCCCATAGTTGAACATAGAGAACAATGAGGTTTTAAGCAAGGGTCGCACAGATGTATCGTGTCATGATAATGTTGATTTTTTAATGTGGACAGTGTGTCCCACACTTTGAGCCGACCACTTGTGACGTACACAAACGAGAGGAAATGAAGCGAGCAGTTAAGTCACAGGGGAATAAATTGACCGAAGGGTTAACTCGATTCTCTTTTTTTTATTTCGTCGGAATCTCCCTCGTATGAAAGAGAAAAAAAGAGAACGAAGATCGTAGGTGAAAAGAAGGTGTGAGAGGGAAGAAAGAAAGGTTGACGATCTAAACAGAATGAGTCACTTTGACTGGAAGTTGCTGCGCCGGAAGAAGGTATCGTCATTTTACTAAATGCTTTGCATACATATACATATATAATTCTTATATTTCTAAAACGGGTACTCTGGTAGAATCGTTATTCAGGAAAGATGATGATTGCTTTCTATTTAGTATCGTTTAGTATCGTTTAAGCAAAAAAATTGTAAGATCGTCCTAATGAGGAAAATCTACTTAGAAAATCCCGTAAGCTTCTTTTAAACCGTTAAAAAAACCGCTTAGAAAATACATATTATAATGTAAGTTAAGTAAGAAAGTAATTGATAACTTGTTGCATATTAAATAGTACGGGAAACTTGATTGATTATTTTAGGATGTGACGAGGCAATGAAATAACTAGAAATTTAATAGCGGTCGATAGCGCCGCATTACCTAACGTCTAAAGTCTACACTGATACGTTTAATTGGAAATCGAAGGATACAGTTCACGAGAAAGAACAGCGCAAAAGCAAGAAAGACGAACTTGGTTGCAACGTGCATGCATACAAATAACGGATCCATTTCGAAAGCTCGATCCTATGTATACCATCTATGGTAATTTGGTTATTAGTTAAGACTACAGCGATGTCGTTAAGGCGGGTTCTTGTCGGTTTCTTGTTCGTTTCGTGCTATACAGAAAACGACGGAGAAAGCGAATGTAGAGCGATGGAACGATACCAATTTTCAATCTTGTAAAGTCGCTGCAGTTTTTTTTAAAGACAATGAGGTTAAATCAAAAACTCATAAACTTTATATCTTATCATATTTATTTTTGTATGGTAATCATATTATCGTATTGACGTATCAAAATAACTATGTTACGTTCGATTATCCCACGCTACAAAGTTTCATATTCACAATAATAACTAGCTGTGAAGTTGTATCAACTTTTGTGCTCATTTAATGAGCACTTTGCTTCCTGTAAGCAAATATGATTTGCTTCCTCATAGAGGAAGCATTAATTATTCTTTACATCGACATTAAATTTTGATTATTTGAGAAGTTATATTCGAAAAATTCATTTTCAAAAATTACAATAAAGGACAATTTTCTTAATTTTCAATGAAATGCATTAATCTTATAGGTCAATCGATTCGTCTCGACGTAAGGAACCTTTATTTTCCTTACGTCAGCTTCGAATTTTGAATATTATAGAAGTTATAGTT
>CAJFCO010000177.1:1611675-1638708 GCA_904066015.1 Synergus gifuensis | reverse complement strand
TGAAATTTTAAGGAATTTCAAAAGATTTGTAAGAGTTTATGGGGTTTTAAGGAATTTTAAATGTTATCCTGGAATTCCAAGGAATTTTATGATATTTTAAAAGATTTCTAAGAATTGCGAGGGATTTTATGGAATTTTATGAGATTTCTAATAATTTTAAGTGATTTTAAGAGATTTTTCCGATCTTTAAAAGATTTTGTAAGAATTTCAAAGGATTTCATGGAATTTGATCAGATTCCTAATAGTTTTAACGAATTTTAAAGATATAAATGGATTTTAAATGTTACCGTAAAATTTCAAGAATTTTTTAAAGTTTGTCAGGGAATTTTGTGGAGAGATTTCAAGAGATTTTTACGATTTTTAAAAGATTTAGTAGTATTTAAAATAGGATTTAAAAGACAAATTTTTAAGGACTTTCATGAAATTAGTCGATTTTTAAAAGATATTGTGGCATTTTTATGGATTAGATGGATTTTTATGAGATTTCTAATCATTTTAAAAGATTTCAAGAGATTTTTCAAATTTTCAAGAAATTATGTAGAATTGTGAAGAATTTCATGAAATTTGGTGAGATTTCTTTAATGATTTACAGGGTTTTTAAATGTTAAGGAATTTCAAGTCGTTTCTAGGAATTTTTAGAGATTTTCATGAATTTTAATTTGGATTTCAAAAGATTTATGATTTGGAAAATTTTTATGGAATTTTAAGAGACTTTTAAGAATTCTTAGCGGTTTTAAAAGGGATTCTACATGTTTTGAATTTTGAAGAAATTCTAAGAGGTTTCTAAGAATTTAAAAAGATTTCAAAGAATTTCAACGATTTCTAAGGTTTTCATGAAATTTTAAGGAATTTCAAAAGATTTGTAAGAGTTTATGGGGTTTTAAGGAATTTTAAATGTTATCCTGGAATTCCAAGGAATTTTATGATATTTTAAAAGATTTCTAAGAATTGCGAGGGATTTTATGGAATTTTATGAGATTTCTAATAATTTTAAGTGATTTTAAGAGATTTTTCCGATCTTTAAAAGATTTTGTAAGAATTTCAAAGGATTTCATGGAATTTGATCAGATTCCTAATAGTTTTAACGAATTTTAAAGATATAAATGGATTTTAAATGTTACCGTAAAATTTCAAGAATTTTTTAAAGTTTGTCAGGGAATTTTGTGGAGAGATTTCAAGAGATTTTTACGATTTTTAAAAGATTTAGTAGTATTTAAAATAGGATTTAAAAGACAAATTTTTAAGGACTTTCATGAAATTAGTCGATTTTTAAAAGATATTGTGGCATTTTTATGGATTAGATGGATTTTTATGAGATTTCTAATCATTTTAAAAGATTTCAAGAGATTTTTCAAATTTTCAAGAAATTATGTAGAATTGTGAAGAATTTCATGAAATTTGGTGAGATTTCTTTAATGATTTACAGGGTTTTTAAATGTTAAGGAATTTCAAGTCGTTTCTAGGAATTTTTAGAGATTTTCATGAATTTTACGTGGATTTAAAAAGATTTATGATTTTGAAAATTTTTGTGGAATTTTAAGCGATTTAAAAAGATTTTCGGGATTTGAAATCTTGTCGTAGAATTTCGAAATTTCAAAAAGTTTCTGATAATCTTAAAGGATTTTTAAGCCTGGATTTTAAATTTTATTATCATGTAATTTCCAGAAATGTTAAGAGAATTCTAGAGATTTTAATGATTTTTAAAATAAATCGCATCTTTTTAAAGATTTTATTAAATTTCATGAGATTTATAATAATTTTAAAGGATTTCAAGAGATTTTTATTCATGGATTGCAGAGGATTTTTAAGATTTTTTAAAAAGATTTTGTAGAATTTACAAGTATTTCGAAGATTTCTGTAAAATTTTATGAGTATTCAAGACGCATTTTTCTAGTTTTTAAAATATTTTAAAATTTTTAAGGATTTCATGGAATTTGATGAAATTTCTAATAATTTTAAAAGATTTTAAATGTGTTAAGAAACTTCAAGAGGTTTCTAGGAATTTAACGAATTTTTAACGAATTTTAAACACGCGTGCGATTATTTTCTTTTTTTTTTTTCCTACAACTTCAAGTCATTCAAAAGCCAATCAGGTTTACAACAACAATGTATGCGAGATTTTCTCGAGACATTTCGTGACACCACTTTTTTAAGATAGGATGTTATTTCTACTAAAAAAAACCATAGACATTATTGTCTTCCATATTCTTCCGTACAAAATTATTGTTAATGCAAGTGAATTAATGTTTTAACACTGTTTATAGTTTAAAATACAATCAATACAAAAATTCGTTCATTTGAATGTTCAGAACTTAAACTACATGATAGGTTTATTGGATTATGCGATTGGGCTCATAACCTGACATTCTGGTTCTACAGAGAGGGTTAAATATACAGAAAGATTCGAAACTTATTTAATGTCATCAGTGTATTAGCATGCAACGTTTTCTAAAAATCTGAACTATCGATAGGAGTGATATAGAACTTCCGATTGAAAAATTAGAGTGGAGTGAAAACCATTAATGAATATTCCTTTTACAACATCCTGATGCTTAAGTTAACATTCTGCTGAGTGTAAATACACTTGTTAGAGCAAGTATTGGCTAGATAATTCTCTTTTTCACTTCATTTGACTGACAAGTCACTTCCTGTTTTCGATTTCCCTGAAATCGGTTTTGTGCAAGAACGTCCAACTGTTGTTTGTTTAAAAAATGCATTTAAATATTAACAGTAATCTATAAATCGCAAGGTTTATTTTTGAAACAATTCCGTCGATACAATTAAATTCCTTTCATTGAAAAGACGTACTTCAATTCGTATTTCGACGGATCAAATTCTTGTTGTTGAATGGACATGACTGCACTCTATTTAACCGTGAAATGACGTTAAGAGTGGAATGTAAGCAGAGAGAAACGATATTGCGAAATTAATGAAAAAGTGCAGACGAAAAAAAAAACGCCCGCAGAGAGAGCTATTTTCTTTGAAAGAATACAGCTTAGTAAATTATGCAAAAAAAATGAGCTTGAATTTATTTGCATTTACTCTTGCCTAATTAGATTTTTATTTGTGTTTCAGGTGATTCCGGCAGATCGTCGAGTATCAGAGAAAGAGGAGACCTGGACTCTCGCAAAAGACTACGAGGAGTCCTCCACCCAAAGTCCAGACACCAAAGATCCAAAGCCCAAATCCGATCTAGAACAAAAAGTTTCGGACAAAAGTTCACAAAAGTCCTTAGATGATAAATCAACCGAAGTTGAGTGTACTATCTCCAGAGGTCACGAGACTCGAAAAAGCAAGACCAGAAGGGTAAAAAGTTACTTGAAAAAGTGCAAAGGTGCCCTCTCGAAAAGTGAAGACAATTCCGTCGAAAGAAAACGCGATAACTGTAGTTCGTGGTATCTCGATGAGTCCTCTGGATCTAGCAGTAAAGTCGATACCGCGGAACAGGTCGCAGTTGATCATGACCTTGAAGAAATAATTTCCTCCGTCCCTCTCGAGACCTCGTACATTCAAGATTTAGAAAATTTGCAGAAAAAAGACGATGGACCAAAGGGAGACTTCGATAAGGGCAGCAAAGTCTCCTTGTACGAAGATGCCAGTGACATTGGCGTTCAAGTGGCTAGCGAAGAGAAGATCCCGACGAGAGATCCTGATAACCTTGTCGAGGCTTCTCCAACTGAGAGGGATCCGGAGATCCTGGCGATTGAGGACGGTAATTTGAACAAGTGTGACTCCAGCGATACGCTGATAGCAGAAGTGCCGGAAGTTTCGAGAACGCCTGTTGAGTTCGATGAGGAACTTTGTGCTTTTAAGCTTGAAACTGAAGTTTTAACTCTCAGTCAAAATCGCAAGGAAGCAGATAAGAATGAGGAAGCCGCGGGTCCGCTAACTGTGCTGAACTTTGGGGTGAGTTGAGACAACTTTTCCAGGGTGGGTTCCTTTAATTCTGGAGTAACTTTTCCCAGTATTAGGCGAAGCGATACTTTAACATAAGAACAATTTAATTTCACCAACTTTATATTTGCAATTGTAAATTAATATTATTCGCTAAAACTAGACCATTTACTTCCTTTTTTATGCAAACAGAGGTTTGCATAAAAAAAAGATACGGGATGAAATTGAGGGCTTGAACTTCGTTTAGGAGGATAAAACTTTTTTGAACTAGAAAAGCAATCTCTGATCTAGATACCTACATAATTGTTTACCTTGTTATTCTCGACATTGTCCCCATCATTGCCTGGATTTTGTTCTCGGGTTAGGGTAAGGTTAGCAAGCTAACCTCGGTGTTGGTAAAGCGAGCTACTTGTTAGGGCGGTCCCGCGAGATAGAGGTGTGTATGGGAATTGCAGGTCGTGCTCATTAATTATATCGCACGTGATCTATCTGGACCACGTTGTATGGTTTAAGTCACCGACTTATAGACTAGGGCTCGATGGATTGGTTACGAATCCCCAAGTACGCGAGGACAATTGAATTTACCACTCCGCTTACAATCCGTCTCTTACTTTTACTCTGATCGATAATGATCAAGTTCACTTTCGAGGTTTTACAACATTCCAATGAAAATTCTGAAGCTCACTTTTCACTTTTCTTCCACACTGTTATGCAATAATTTTCTTATTTTATTCCCTGGAATTTATCTATTCTAAAAAGATGATTGAGTCGAAGTCGTAATATCGTAACGCCTATTCCGCACTTCTGATTCGTCGTTGTGTAAGTATCGATTATGATTTTCGACAATCGATACTTGCCGAATCATAAATTCCGCGTGAATTGAATATGAAATTTTGAATTTGGTTTCGTTAATAATCATTTTGTTACGAGTCTAAACTCGAAATACATTGAAAATCTAGAAATTTTAAGGGAATTTTATGGAATTTTTGAAGATTTCATGGGAGATAATGGGATTTTAAATGTTATCGTAGAATTTTAAAGAATTTCAAGAAGTTTCTGGGAATTTTTAGAATATTTCACGACTTTGATCAGATTTCAATCGGACTTCAAGGTACTTTTATGACTTTTGAAATATGTATTTTGTGGGATTTAAATAAGTAATTTAAAACTTTATATGGAATTTTATTGAGGAATTTTAAAAGCTTTTTATGATTTTTAAACGATTTTGTAGAATTTACAAAGATTTCGAAGGTTTTCGTCAAATTTTTAGAGACTTACACTAATTTTAACATGGATTTCAAGAGGTTAATGATTTTAGGCTATTTCGTGAAATTTTAAGGGATGATAAAAGCATTGTAAGAATTTTATGAGATTTTAAGGAATTTGAAATATCCTGAAATTTTAAAGAATTTTATGAGATTTCTAATAATTTTAAGTGATTTCGAGAGATTTTTCTGATATTTAAATGATTTTGTGAGAATTTTAAAGGATATCATGGAATTTGATAAGATTTCTATGTAATTTCAGGGTGTCTAGCGGACCGGGAAACCGGGAGAAACCGGGAAAAACCCGGGAATTTCATTTAGGACCGGGAATTTTTGGTATTTTATTGAAAAATCGACTTTTCCCTACTTTATCTTCTTTTTATTCCATTTCTACTTTATCAAATTAAAAAAAAACTAGCAAAGCGCGCTACGCGCTCGATTATTTTGTTTTACTTCTCGTCACAACTTCAAGTCATTCAAAAACCAATCAAGTATTCAACAAAAATTTTTACAAGATTTTTGAGATATTTCGTTATACTACTTTTTTGGGGGAGAAATTTCAAGAGGTTTCTGGGAATTTCAAGGAATTTAAAAATAATTCCCGAGATTTTTATGATTTAAACAAAATTTTGTGTAATTTTTAAGGATTTTATACAATTTTATGAGATATCTAATCATTTTACGGGATTTCAAGGGATTTTTCTGATTTTTAAAAGATTTTGTAGAATTTAAAAGGATTTCGAAGGTTGTCGTAAAATTCGGAAGGATTTCAGACTATTTTTCTGTTTTAAAAGATTTTGAGAAATTTTTAACGATCTTATGGAATTTTATGAAATTTCAAAAGGTTTGTATAGGACTTTTAGGGGATTTTAAATGTTGTCGTAGAATTTCGAGAAATTTCAAAGATTTCTAGAAATTTTAAGTGATTTTAAATATTGTCGTGAAATTTTCAGAAATTTTAAGAGAATGCAAGAGAATTTTCTGCTTTTTAAAAGATATTGTTGACTTTTTAAGGATTTTGTGGAATTTTATGAGATTTCTAATAATTTTATCGAATTTCAAGAAATTTTGAAAGATTTTGTGAAATTTTAAAGGATTTCTCATGGAATTTTATGGGATTTCTGATCATTTTAAGGAATTTTAAGAGTTTCACGAATGTTAACGGATTTCAAGAGATATTTCTGACTTCAAAATATTTCGTGGAATTCAATGAGATTTCTAATGATTTTAAGGGATTTTTAATATTAAGGAATTTCAAGCGGTTTCTAGGAATTTTTAGAGATTTTCACTAATTTTTCACATGGATTTCAAGAGATTAATGATTTTGAAGGTTTTTATCTGCATTTTTAACGATTTTTAAGTGATTTTTATGAAATTCAAGTGATTTTTACGAAATTCAAGAGATTTTTAGGATATTAAAACGATATAAAAGATATAAAGAAATTTTAAATGTTATCGTAAAATTTCAAGAATTTTTCTGTGAATTTTAAGAGATTTTAAAGTTGGTCATGGAATTTGAAAAAGTTTCTAGGAATTTTTAGAGATTTTCATGAATTTTAACGTGGATTTCAGAAGATTTATGAGTTTGAAGATTTTTCTGGAATTTTTAAGGATTTCATGGAATTTGAAGATATTTCTAATACTTTTAATGGATTTTAAAAGATATAAAAGGGACTTGATTTGTTATCACTGAATTTAAAAGAATCTCAAGAAGTTTCTGAAAATTTTAAGAGATTTTCGCGAATTTTAAGCGATTTCACAGCTTTCAAAGGTTTCTTGGAATTTTTAAAGATTTTTACGAAGTTTAACATAGATTTTAAGAGATTAGAGAAATGAAATATAATAAATTATATATAATATTTAAAAAAAACGTAAATGCGCGCGCAGAGCGCGCGTTCGTTCTTGTAAGTGTTAAATTCCTAATATTGTTCAGGATAACTTTTAGATAACTGAAAAAGAATGAGTCTCAGAAGGTTAATCTTGAACCGAATAATTTTGGTTTCGTTTTTGCGAAAACTTGCCTATTTAAAACCTGGTCGTAATGCTGTCATCTCGAGAGATTTAAAGTTAAAATTATACCCTCTTCACCAAGGGTTTGCTTTCAGAGTCACTTAATCTATGTCGCCTCTGAGATTATCTTTACCTTCCTCGCGAACCTCGGGGTGTCTGACCTGTCATAAAAAGTGTGAGAACCTCCTCCAATGATATGCAAAGTTTACCTCAAGATAACTGAAGATATGCATAATTCCTTTATCTAGAGAAAAGTGTAATATATTCTTAATAAATCTCATTGCTTAAATTATTATTGAGGAAAATGTCATTATAGTTGTATTAGAAACTGCGTGGTTAAAATGCCTATGGTGACAAGATTCTCTCATCTTGTAGGTGTAAAAGTTAATTTGAGAAAAAAAAACATCTTTCAAGTTGGTTTTCTGAACGGCGGGACGTCTCGCAATCGGTAGTAACATCATATGAATTCTTTGCAAGTTGTGGTAACGGTTCCTAGAATTTTACTCAGACTGAATTACAGTGGTTTTCAACAACGAGTGTTAAACTTTTATCTCTCTTTATGATATATGACTAAACGTCACTTGCGTTACCTTATGTTCCTGTGTTCGCAAAACGGCCACTACGCCTCCTCTTTGCTACGGAGTGCTGCGTGTGGCTTATGGTCGAATACACGTGTTTACCATGTAACGATGAGAAGGTACTGTCGTCAACAAAAGTTTCATAGACAAACACTTTTCAAATAAGCTCATAATTCTCTTAGTCATTGCAAAGCATGACAACGTAGAATCCCTTCAACAAACGCTTCTAACTTTCTTCGACTATTAATATATGACATTATATTTCGGACATGTATTTCTTTCCAATAGTACTTAATTAGATTTACCTAGCGATGATTTTTCTTCTCTCTATACATATATAATTTTCCACGGTAGAAATGTGAGGTAGATGATGGCAATTAGTAAATGATTAAACGAAGGCACAAATATTAACTCAACTTGATTAATTGAAAAGGGGGGTAGAATAAGAGCGGCGATGAGAGTTTGCTTGGTTAATAACACACGACGTTCTGATAATGCGCCATAAATAAGTCAATTAGCATATTTTCTTCTTCGACCCCCGGCGTCATTCTCTCGATTTTTGTCCCCTCGAGCTTCACATGTGAAGGTAACCTGCAGAGCATAACTCGCATTGCGAGCGACAGTCGATGGCTATCGTCCTGCAATTAGTGTTACATCGAAGGTAATAAAGTTAATTTATAGAACAATAATTAGTCGAGTGCGAGCTGGCATTGCAAAAGCTGTGCTTGGATCTGCGGTACATAAGTCTCTCGCATGTGGTTGGGAGGTTTGTGACTTCGACGATACCCATAGGCGAATCACATATAGTATATTCAAGGTGGCGTAAATCTAATCCACCGACATCGCCGTTGAAACGCGCTCATCAGTCGTGAAAGTGTAGCCGTGGAAAATGATTACACTGATTCTCGATCTTCCCTTTTTCCTTTTCATCCTCTTATCTCGCTTTTTCATCGACTTTCCTCTCTTTTTTATAGTCTCTCACCTCAGTTCTTTTCAGCCCAGAACGCGCGAGCAGATCATAGATTACGCCGCACCTCCGCTAGCGGAAAACGATAAGCAGAAACGGCGCAAATAGGATTTATTGTAATTGGTGGTAATGATGGTTTTACTTGGCACGGCTCGGCACCTTCTCCACACTTAATACACTTCGTGGCGACGTGGACCATAAGTCACAAGTCTTAAACGCAAGCGTAAGGTGCGTATAGATCTAGCCGATCCTTCTTTCCTCGCACGAGCCGATATATATCCCGTTTAGTTCCGCCTTCATCAAATCGAGACTGTCGATATCCGGTGAAAATATGCTTTGAGTGACGAGCCACTCGATTGACTGATCTGCGATTACATTTTTAGTTGAGCGAGAAAATCGCAGTTACAGCTTGCCTCAAGGGTTACATATCAATTTTCTTTGGAAACGCGTCGTTTCGTTATTTATCCCACTAATTTAGTTAAGTTTCTCTTCCCATATGATTGTCACGAATTAGTTGTACCTTGCTCCGTTGCTGAAAAAGTAGAAAGCAAATTATACTGTTCCTTTAGGCTATAGCAGGGATTTTGCACCGTTTTATTTTCTATATATAAATATATATATATAATTGAGAGAAGAATTATGGTTCACTGGTTTCAAATTTTCCACCATGCACTTAATTTAAATTTGCTTAATTTGGGATGATTTAAATTTCAAATTATTTAAATTATTGATTAAAGGCTGTTTAAAGAGTCACTGCTAATAGCTTTGCGTGTGTGTCAATATTCGATTTTTAAGTGGAAACGACCCGTTATAGTCAGACACGCTATTCTCGCAGAAATTTGCATGCTGCTTGAGGGAATTAATTGTTATTGTATTGATTTGATGGAAATTTTCTTTTTTAAGTTTTGTGCCTAATTGTTTGTTAAATAATGTGAGACCAATATCAGTGATATTTCCTGCTTTTATATCAAGGAACGTCTTTTTATACTGAACTGGAGGGCATCTCGTCGATCGTGCGAATCTTCAGTGTTGTCGGGCATAAACGTAAGAACCAATTTGTCAGGGAAGGCAAATCTTCGCCAGCTTTGGTCTCACTTTCACGCGCTTAACAAACAAACCATTGCTTATTTTCATTCTCCTTCTCCTTCTCTCCAACTTCCTGGCACTCTCACTCTCTTTCCTTCTCGCGCTCCCTGGGAGCCTCTAGAATATTAAGGCTGGTTCACGCTGGAGTGATAAATCAAGCTGGACGGTGGGCTCGTTGCACTGAATGCACCGGGCTATCCTTTGCCAGCTGTGATGTTCTCTACCCCGTGAATCAGTTCAATTTTTTTGCTAAAATTTACTTTTCGGAATCTTATTGCACATCTTAAAGCTAAATTTTCTTAATTAAAGTATAAAAAACATCGTATATTAACTGAATTTATCAGCAGGGTGGCCACATTTCAGGGAAGTCAGAGAAATGTCAGGGAAAAAAAATTTGTCAGGGAAGTCAGGGAAATGTCAGGGAAAAGCGAGTAGTTGTCAGGGAAAATATAAATTGACATTTATGCTAGTTATGTTAATTTTTTCGTATTGTTTATATAGATTTTATAGTTTATTTAGTAGATTTTAGAAACTTTCCAAGGATTTCGAAGGATTATAAAGAATTTTCAGGCATTCTTTGAGATTCTTTGGGTTTCTAATAATTTCAAGAGATTTTCAATAATTTTAAAAGATTTTAATAGGTTTCTAGTAATTTGAAGGAATTACAAGAGATTTGTATGATATTAAAAAAATTTAGTGGAATTTTAAAAGACTTCACGAAATTTTAAGGAATTTTAAAGTTCCTTGTGGAAGTTTAAAGGATTTTAAAAAGCTTGTAAGAATTTTAAGAAATTTTGATTTTTTAAAGTAATTTTAAAGGATTTGAATGATCCTCATGGAATTTTAAAGGATTTCATGAGATTTTTATGATTTTAAAAAGATTTTGTGGAATTTTATAAAATTTTAAGGGAGTTTTAAGTATTTTAAAGAATTTAAAAGTTTTTCATGGAATTATAACGGATTGTAAGAAACTTGGAAGAAATTTTAAGGGATTATAAATATTTTCGTCGAATTATAAAGAATTTTAAGAAGCTTGTAAAAATTTCAAATGATTTTAAAGATATTAAATATTCCTCGTGGAATTAAAACAAATTTAAAAAAATTGTTTTTTATTTTTAAAGGATTTTGTGAGGTTTTTCTTTCTAAGAATTGTTTAGAGATTTTAATGTATTTTAGGGTATTTCAAAGTTCCTTATTGAATTTTAAAGGATTTCATAAGATTTTTATGATTCGTAAGAGATTTCGTTAAAATGTGAAGGATTTTATGGAATTTTATTAGATTTTAAAGAATTTATGACATTTTATAGGATTTTAAAAATTATAGTGGAATTTTAAAGAATGTAAATATGTTTCTATAGGAATTTCAAAAGATTTCAATGAATTTTAAGGGATTTCAATAAGTTTTTGATAATTTTAAGAGATTTTGACGCATTTTAAGAGATTTTAAAATTCCTCGTGGAATTTAAAAACAGTTCACGAGATTTTGAAATTTTTTATGGAATTTTGAAGGATTACAGGAAACTTTAAGAGAGATTTTTAGGAATTTTAAAAGATTTTGAAGTTTTTCTTGGAATTTAAAGTATTTCGAAGGATTTAGATTTAGATTAACTTCAAAAATACTTCATGAAATTTTAAGAGATTTTTAAGAAAGTTTAGGTAATTCAAAGAATTTTAAGGAATTTTAAATTTCCTTTGAAATTTTAAAGGATTTCACGAGATTTTTATGATTTTCTAAAGATTTTGTGGAATTTTGAAAAGTTTTCAAATATTATAAAGGTTTTTTTTAGGAATTTTAAGGGATCTAAAAGTTTTTCGTGGAATTATAAAGGAATTTAAGAAACTTGTAAGAATTTTAAGAGATTTTAAAGAATTATAAATATTCTCGTGGAATTTAAATGGATTTTAAAAAGCTTGTAAAAATTTTAAGAAATTTTGATTTTTTAAATTAATTTTAAGAGATTTTAATGTTTTTCGTGGAATTTAACAGTTTTTGATGGAATTATAAAGGATTTTTAGAAACTTGGAAGATTTTAAAGAAATTTTAAGGGATTATCCAAAATATTCTTGTGGAATTTAAAAAAATTTTTTTAAATCTTGATTTTTTAACAGTGATTTCAGGGATTTTAAAGATATTAAATATTGCTCGTGAAATTAAAACAAATTTCAAAAATTATTTTTTTGTTTTTAAAGGATTTTGTGAGGCTTTTGTTTTCAAGAATTTTTATTTAGAAATTTTAATGTATTTTAGAGAATTTCAAAGTTCCTTATTGAATTTTAAAGGATTTCACAAGATTTTTATTATTCCTAAGAGATTTTGTGAAACTGTAAAGGATTTCATGGAATGCAAATAGATTTGTAAAGAATTTATGACATTTTACAGGATTTTAAAGCTTATAGTGAAATTTTAAGGAATTTAAATATGTTTCTGGGAATTTCAAAAGATTTCAGTGAATCTTAAGCGATTTCAATAAGTTTCCAATAATTTTAAGAGATTTTGACGCATTGTAAGAAATATTAAAGTTCCTCGTGAAATTTTGAAGTGTTTCAAGATATTTCCAAAAAATTTTGTGGAATTTTGAAAGCTTGTAATTTTTAAGATATTTTTAAGAATTTGAAAAGATTTTGAAGTTTTTTGAGGAGTTTAAAGGATTTTAAATGATTTTGAGGAATTTTAAATCTCCAAAGATTTAAAGTGATATCATATGAAATTTTTGAAAAATTTCAATGGTATTTTTACTGAAAATTTCTTCGCATTTTTAATACTTTTCTGTCAGGGAAATTTGTTTGAAAGTCAGGGAAAAGTCAGGGAAATGTCAAGGAAATAAAAAATTGAGTCTTGTGACCACCCTGATCAGGCATAACTAAATTAAGATTCAAAAAGTAGTTAGCCTAATTTAACTTTAAAATCTTGATGGTCTTATGAATAATCTATAACAATAAATGTATCGGAAATACAAAAACAGTCTGGAAATTTAGTGCAGAGCACTTATTCACAGTATTGAATCAATGTAATAAATTTCTCAAAATAAATCCTAATCCTTCCCGTTTCTGTACCTTGTACGGGACACAGTAATACGACATCTTTCCTCATCTCATAAAGTATCCCAAGAAATCGTGTGTAACCCCTTCCGAGGTCTCGATCCGAGGGACTCGCTAACGGGAATTTGATTCAGGGAACGAGTGTGCACTCTTTCAATAATCGAGATCTGGAATCAAATCGTCGCGTCGGGTGGGACTTGACTTGAATAACACCTACCTTGCAAGAAATAAGGAAAAGGAAATATGAAGAAACACGTGTGTGGTACTCAGGAGGGGGTGAAGAACATATGTTTTTTTTCTTTTTTTTCTGCAAAAACGCCCACCTGCGGTAAAGAGTTTGGAGAAATGGTAACGGTGTCCTCACAGTTATGTCTTCTTCGCATTGCAGCTCTTTGAAGGCAAAGGCAGTGAATTGCGTGTGATGGTAATGCGACACCACGCCTGATGGCAATGTGGGTTTATTAGATGTCTCGTTGTTCTTTATATCCGCCGCCTTCTTTGGTAATTCGGTTTGGCGGCTCTTCACCTGTAGAACCAGCAAAAGAGCCGCTGTCTTATTACAGAGAATGAAGTCTGAAACTTTTCGTTTATTCGTTGCTTCAGTACTTTCCAACTCGTTTATTGCTCCGGGTTCTCATCAAGACAAAATGGAGATAAAATTTTTCTTTACTTTCTCGATTTGAAGATACTTAAATTGTACCAAATTGGTTAAAAGCTTTTCCAACGGTTTTCCAGAATAATAATTACACATTGTAAACCGGTGTTTAGTATTTACATTTAGACTTCTCGAAGCTGGCATAATCATATACATATTTCTCAAACAACGCACAATTTCGATAGACATACATTTGGAACAAACACAACTGCTGCAGTTTCATTTGAAGTCTTTATCAGGAAGTCTTGTCTATTTAGAAAATAATTTAGATTCAAGTGGATCAATGCTTTTGATCTGTCGGTGTATGGGTTAACACAAAGGTGAAAGTTAGGCATATAAAATCATAAAAAAATTGGACAGTTTTATTCTTTAGTTTTAAAATCTTTTCTACCGTTGCTTACAATGTCACGTGATATCCAAACACATCGGATATTCAGGAAGATTACATTGTCTGCACCAATAAAGTTTCTATTTATCTATCTATTCATCTACACGTTATTGAACAACCATTCAGTCCGATGTACCTCAGAACCTTTCGCTATCTTGCGTTCTAGTCTGCATGATAAAGTTATCTTTCATTGGAGAGTCAAACTGCTACTAGAAAGTCCAGCACAAATCGCTCCTCTCATGCATCGTTTACATTGCTGTACAATTTTTCTGCTTTGTTAAATATAACTTACAGATTAGTCTTTTCATAGAATGTTCGCCAGTCCATTTAAAAAAAAAATGGCATCACTTCTATTTCAGTGGTGCAATAGTTGGGACAAAAACTTTTGTCAAATTATGTAGTCATATTTTGAGGAGGTTGGAGAGGAGAATTAATTTGAGTAACTTTCGTATCACGATGGCAATCTTTACTTTGTTAGTTCCTTTGTGTGCACTTTCGCTGAACCACGGCGAGTGACTATGGCATACGGTCACAGCTAGCCGGGGGCCAAGGGTAATAAGGTGTCAACGTACAAGGTATCGTATATACGGGATATCGGTATCAAACGGTTTCCGGGTCCAAGCTCGTGCAATATAAAGCTTGGTTCGCACCATGCTGAATATCCCAGGCTCGTGAAAGCCCACGGGCCATGAAAATCAGCGTATAGGCTATGAACGCCGCACGTACTTCACGAGACGCAAAATTTATGTCCACTTTTTGCCAGTTTCATTGTTTTATCGTCGTAGATTATTTACATTTACACTTATGTACGAAACGAATCTGATGCTGATTCCCAATGAGATTATTTTACATGCGTTGAAATCTTACAAACTACACATAAAAAACATAGTAAAAATGGTCTTAAACCGTGTCTGCAATCATGCTTGGAGAGAAAGGTCATATTTTATCCCGACACTTTTATTAAACATAATGAAAATAATTTTCACGTTTTTCTCATTCCACAAAGCTACAATGATTTTTAGAGTTAACAAAGCATCGTTAGCACGAAAAAAGAGTATTTTTTCTGACATTTCGAAGAATGTTTCTTTCTTTCCTCAGAAATAATCACTGACTTCCTGAACTGAAATCAACTCACTTAACCTTTCTCTTCGTACTTGATTGCGTTTACTCAGGAAAAAGTCGACATTTATCGTCAAACCAATTTCATTTCGTAAGTCTGATGTCACTCCAAAATTACAGTTTTGAGCTTGTTTTTCCCTGTGCAGCGCAGACAAACTGCGATTCACGTTGCGTAACAAAAGTGGCGATTTCCTAGAGACCAGTCGTATACATAAACTTATATATACAAAAGGAAGTGGTGAGGACCACTTCGATTTTCCCTATTGCCCAGCTGATCCAAGTTGAATGCACACACATGCGCCTGCTCCCGGTTATTATTGCTTCAAATGCATCGCGCGTAATTCGCTTTTAGGCCTGCCCACACTACACAGCAATAAACTATCATTATTCATCCGACATGCCCAGACCTCACGCGACGCGCTTTCATTTCACTCGGCGCTCCAGCCTGGAGATTAATTGCATGGAGACAACGCATTATGTCCAGATTGCTGGAAGAAAAGGCATGCGTCTTCATGCGAATTGAAATGCGAGGCTCGTCGCACTCAAACAGGAGAGATAACACTCAAGATACATATACCGACCCATTAATGAAACAGTACTAATCCAGTACCGCCTCTAGTACTGAATCAGTGTCGCTTATCCAGTACCGAATATTCAGATATTCAACACTGAAAGAAGTTTAATATCAATACTTGCTATTTCAATATTCATAATTGATAAAGACGATTACGATTTAGGGAAATCGTGTAAATATACAAATTATTGTTAGCATACTTACGAAACTTTAAAATTCTTGAAAACAAGAATTGGTATATTCAATAGCAAAGATTGATATTTTATGTATTACGAACGTAGAATGATAAAATTTGATAATGATATTACCCAATAATATAAAAGCATTTACAGAAATTACCAGCTTGAGTTACATATGTTAATAGAAATATTCTACAAATTAATATAGACGCTAACAAAAATTGTAAGCTTCAGTTGAGGAAATTGTAAGTCACGATATTAAAAAAACCGAATAGCTCCGATAATCTACCGAGGTCAGCCGAATTCGCCGACCGTAGCGCTCGCGATATGAATCGAAGTTTCGGAGAACTTTTTGTTTCCTGATAACCACCAGAGTAAGCACCATGCCGTTTCTCACAAGTGCAAACATTTTCACCAATTAGTATATACGGAATCTTCAAACCTCTTCTATCAGCGTAATTTACTTGCGATTTGCGATGCGTGTGTTTTATATTTATGTGTGCGTAATATGTACATAAGTTAAGGTTGAAGTTAGTATAAGTGTTACCTCTGCGAATGTATGTTATAATGTGTGCATTTGTGTGTTTATAATCTTATAATTGTGCAGTGTGAATTGACGGAGATTCACGACGATTTATGAATTTATTCTTTCTCTTTTCGTGTTTTCGTCTATTCTTTTTGCATGACTCATAATTTTTAGTATAATCTTTAGCAAATTTCAGAATCCTTTATATTACTTTCTGATATAAATACCCGATTTCCCTAAATCGTAAAAAATTATACTAAATTGTAATATCGATTTTAACATATTATGTTACAAAATTTCTTTCAGTGTATTTTATAAATATTGTCTAATACTAATACTGGTATTGTGCCAGTTGTACGCCAACTCCAAGCCAAGTTGGAATTATTCCCAGAACTCAAGGTTCTTTCACTCTACCGTTGCGTTTTTTATTTTTGAGTAAATTTATCGCAAGTAAAATAATTGTGCGGATAATGAAATGCATATCAAGTGCTTTGAACTTTGAGTTAAATATGCCTTGCCAACTCTTATGGACATGCCGTGCAATTCCAGAGGCGAGAAAATCGGTTTAGACGCTTTGGCTTTTCCATATACAAATGCATTGTTGCTTTACCAAGGGTTGGGAGCACATTCGAGTTCTTGAAAGAGTTCGTTTACGCTGAATTAAACGCTACAGCCCTCAGCTAAGCAAACGATCTTCCGGGTTTAAGTTCGCAGAGGTTCAAAGAACTTTGCTTGAGAAAATAATCATTCTTTTAAAGTCAATTATCTCCAAATTGGATTCAATACCAACTACTGAATATAACAAATAATCGGGCATTTATAGGGAATTTTATTGAGGAATTTAAAAAGCTTTTTATGATTTTTAAAAGATTTTGTAGAATTTACAAAGATTTCTAAGGTTTTCATCAAATTTTAAGGGTTTTCAAAAAATATTTCTAATTTATAAAAGATTTTGTAATATTTTTAAGGATTTCATGGAATTTGATGAAATCTTTAATGATTTTAAGAGATTTTAAGAGTTGAGAAATTTCCAGAGGTTGCTAAAAATTTTTAGAGGTTTTCACTAATTTTAACATGGATTTCAAGAGATTAATAATTTTGAAGGTTTTCATGTGCATTTTTAACGATTTTTAAGTAATTTTTTCGAAATTCAAGATATTTTTAGGATATTAAAACGATTTTGTGGAATTGTATGCGATTTTAGAATATTTCGTGAAATTTTAAGGGATTTTAAAAGCTTTGTAAGAGTTTTATGAGGTTTTAAGGAATTTTAAATATCCTATCTTAAAAAAGTGTTGTCACGAAATGTCTCGAAAATCTCACATACATTATTGTTGTAAACCTGATTGGCTTTTGAATGACTTGAAGTTGTAGGAAAAAAAAAGAAAATAATCCCACACGTGTTTGTTTACCCTCATCCCTTAAAATTTCACGAAAATCTTCGAAATTCCTTAAAATTGGTTAAAAAATCTTAAGTACCTAGAAATCTCTTGAAAATCGTTAAAAACTCACAAAAATCTTCAAAATCATTAATCTCTTGAAATCCATGTTAAAATTCGTAGAAATCTCTCAAAATTACTAGAAACCTCTTGAAGTTTCTTAACATTTAAAACTTTTTAAAAACATTAGAAACATCAAATTCCATAAATTCCTAGAAAAATCTCTTGAAAACTCTTAAAATTTTATAAAAAACCTTCGAAATCCTTGTAAATACTACAAAATGTTTTTAAAAAATCATAAAAATTCTCTGAAATCCCTTAATAAAATTCCCTGACAAGTTTTAAATTCCTTTAAATCCCATAAAATATTTTAAAAATCAGAAAAATCTCTTGAAATCCTTTAAAATTATTAGAAATCTCATAAAATTTAATAGAATCCTTAAAGATACGTCTTTTAAAATTCATTGAAATCTCTTGAGTTCTCTTAACATTTCTGGAAATTACATGATAAAATTGAAAATCCTTTAAAATCCTTTAATATTATCAGAAACTTTTCGAAATTTCGAAATTTTTTAATCCATTAAAATTACACAAAAATTTTCAAAATCATAAATCTTTTGAAATCCACGTTAAAATTCATAAAAATCTCTAAAAATTCCTAGAAACGTCTTGAAATTCCTTAACATTTAAAATCCCTGAAAATCATTAGAAATCTTGCCAAATTCCATGAAATACTTCAAAATTCTATACATTTTTTTAAAAATTTGTAAAATCTCTTGAAATCTTTTAAAATTATTAGAAATCTCATAAAAATCCATCAAATCAATAAAAATTTCACAATATCTTTTAACAATCGACTAATTTCTTGAAAGTCCTTAAAAAATGATTCTTTTAAATCCTATTTTAAATTCTACTAAATCTTTTAAAAATCGTAAAAATCTTTTGAAATCTCTCCACAAAATTCTCTGACAAACATATTAAAAAATTCTTGAAATTTTACGGTAACATTTAAAATTCTTTTAACATATATCTTTAAATTCGTTAAAACTATTAGAAATCTGATCAAATTCCATGAAATCCTTTAAAATTCTCACAAAATCTTTTAAAGATCAGAAAAATCTCTTGAAATCACTTAAAATTATTAGAAATATCATAAAATTCCATAAAATCCCTCGCAATTCTTAGAAATCTTTTAAAATATCATAAAATTTCTTGGAATTCCAGGATAAAATTTTAAATTCCTTAAAACCCCATAAAACTCTTACAAACTTTTTGAAATTCTTTAAAATTTCACGAAAACCTTAGAAATCGCCGAAATTCTTTGAAATATTTTTAAATTGTTAGAAACCTCTTAAAATTTCTAGAAATTTCAAAACATTTAGAATCCCTTTTAAAATCGCTAAGAATTCTTAAAAGTCTCTTAAAATTGCATAAATTCTTTAAAATTTCACGAAATATTCTAAAATCCCTTAAAATTCAACGAAATCTTTTTTAAAATCCTAAAACTTTTTTTAATTTCGTAAGAATCACTTAAAAATCGTCAAATTCCCTTTAAATTTCTAAAAACCTCTCGAAATTCCTTTCTAAAAAAGTGGTTTCTCTCTAAAAATGTCTCAAAAATCTCGCATATATTATAGTTTTCAAAAATGTGATTGGCTTTGGAATGACTTCAAGTTGTAAAAAAAAAAAAAAAAAAAATAAGTTTTGGTCTGCTAGTTATCCTAAAATTTTAAAGAATTCTATGAAATTTTTAATAATTTTAAGTGATTTCGAGAGATTTTGCTGATATTTAAATGATTTTGTGAGAATTTTAAAGGATTTCATAGAATTTGATATAAAAGATATAAAGAGATTTTAAATGTTACCGTAAAATTTCAAGAATTTTTCTGGGAATTTGAAGAGATTTTAAAGTTTGTCATGGAATTTCAAAAGGTTTCTAGCAATTTGTACAGATTTTCATGAATTTTAACGTGGATATCAGAAGATTTATGAGTTTGAAAATTTTTCTGAAATTTTTAAGGATTTCATGGAAATTGAAAATATTTCTAATACTTTTAAAGGATTTTAAAAGACATAACAGTGATTTGAATTGTTATCATTGAATTTAAAAGAATCTCAAGAAGTTTCTGAAAATTTTAAGAGATTTTCACGAAGTTTAACATAGATTTTAAGTGATTAGAGAAATAAAATATAATAAATTATATAATATTGAAAAAGAACGTAAATGCGCGCGCGTTCGTTCTTGTTGTTTTAAATTGTAGAATAAAGTGGCGTTTGTTGTGATACGCGCTGATTAGACTGAACGCACGTATCCCATTGTTTCTGTATCTAGTCGCGGAGGCAGCTTAACTACGAATTTAATTTGCAACTTATACGTGCCTGTGGTCATAATAGTCGATGCAGAATGGTCGATGTACCGTGTTACATACAACCCTGCGGTTTACCACACGTGGTGTTAATACTCCTAAGAATTGATTATAAACCGTGCGCGAATCGTCTGTGCTCAACAGATCGTTTCTTTCCTATAAGCTCTCGATCAGCAACCTGCGGAGCTAACGCGATTATTACTATCTTGCACTCCACATTTAAATATGTAGAAAAATTATATTTTCATTCACGTAAGAGCAGTGTAAAGTATGTAACTTGAAAATGTAAAATATTTCTTTCGACTGAGGAAAGAAACTATTTAAAGGGAAAGTGATTTATCTGAGGAGTTTTATATTCTTAAATCAATCAAGATTTATTTTAATAAGCTTTTTTAATTATGAGTGCCAATCAGAGAGAAATGGCCTTTGCTCTTCCGTATATGAATGTTGCAGATTCTCTGGGAGAAAGTGATGAACTTCAGGTAGCTTACAGAATCTGTGATCACTATCTTTGTGATGATTTGCTTCACTTCATACAGATATAGGATTTAATATTTCTTGCAGACTGTCAATTTAATATTCTAATAAGTGGAATTATGTTACGTGGATTTTAGAATGTGCAGTTGAACATATAGTTAGAAATTATACATATAAATATATTAATACATAATTATTTGTTTGTAATTAATATAGAAATGTGTCTCTTTATTGCAGGTGAGTGCTGAAGGCAATATTTCGCGAAAATTCTTAAACCGGAAATCAGTGAGTAGAAAACATTCTGATATTACTTTTTACAATCATTTCTCTGATAACCACCTTGGGCCGGAGAAATTGACAGTAGTGTGTTTCAACTGATATAAAAGACGAACAATTTCAAGAGCCTTTTTGAAAGTCTATTACAATTTTGTAGAGAAAAATTTTTTTGTTTAATTCTGTAGATGAGTGTATTTTGATAAGCACGCGATTATCTTGTGTAATCAGACTGCATAACAATGTTTGAACATGGTTGCTGAATGCTGAGAGCATTCTCTGTTTCAAGTTTCGCATTGTATCCACTTCCTTATCTTAAAAGCGACACCACTGAGTGTCATAATTGTTTTTACCCTAAATCGCAGGATGTCGAGATAGTCTTTCGTTACAATCTCATCGCCGGTGTTTATGCTTCTATTTTTTGTAGAGTCTATAATGTAAGTATAAATTCAGTGTATTATCGATTAAGAAATCAGCTCGAGGAACGTTAGTATGAAACCAGTAATAAATCAGGAATGTTATACACAAAGAGTCCGCTTGGGAGTCTCCTGTTTTCATAAAGCTTTGGTGAAGGACTATACAGGAAGAGAAGGATCGGATGTTGAGAGAAAGTGATAGTGACTCAAGGGAGTCAGGGCTAGCGTCCTCATCGTCGTCCTGTGATTCCGTGATGATCGTGATCTACGAAGATCTTTGGCTTAGTGTCTCCAGCTGGCATTTAGTCACGTTTCAAGTAATTAATGATTCACGTCATTGAGTTGCGTTCTAACGGTTATACGTCTGTCTATCGTTTGTTGAACCTGGAAGAAGTCGTTGTGACTGCAGTCTTTGAGGAGTGACGATTCCAAATTCTCTGACTCAATAAAAATCGGTTTAGCTGCAGTATCTGCACTTACATTAAATCCTGTATTACATTTGCCAACCTTTCAACGTCAGGGCTATACGACCTCATGAGTTCCTCTTCCTTTTTCTAGAGTTGGTGTAGGTACAGTAAACAAGTTACTAGATATGCTCTATGGTAAGTAGGTTCGTCTACTTATCGGAGGCAGTATCTGACTCAGATAGTCAGACAGGTGGCCAGCTCAGTACACTGTTGTTGGTACATTGGTATGTTTGTTCGCGGAAAACCTCGCAAAGGTCGTATCTCACTCCTGTCTCTTGGGATCACTCAAGATCGATCACTACGCTTATCGGCCGATCCTCTTGCTCCTCACCCCGTCCTTATTTCCCTTCCTCTTTAAGCTATGCGTTCCTTCAGTCACTCCCTAAGAAGAGTTCCCAGGATCTAAGTTTGTTTTCCGGGTTGGATGAAGCTTTTCTGGAGTTAAGTTTCCTTTGGGTGAGATTAGCTGATTTCTCAGTATAATTTCCACGTTTCTTGGAATGCTTAAGGTAGAATTTGACTTAATCCCAAGAACGTAAGATTTATTATGAATTCGATTAAAGGAAGAGTCCATTTTCACTGAATTTATTATTTTTTAATTTCCATAAAGTGGCAAAAAAGTATTTCCTATTTTATGTTAATTTGCCAATTACGAGGATGCACATTTGGGTGGAAAGGTCGACTCGTAACGCGATCGAGTGCCGCAGTTGACAGTCCCGTATTAATAGCAAAGCCAGTTGAAAATCACTACGTCCCAACCACGGTTAGGGTAATAGATTATTATTTCCGTGACGTGAGTGTCCTCGGGGGTCGTGATCCTCCCACTCTTTGCACAACCGCGAAAGTTGTCTGCCGCGTCTTCTGCGGAATATCACACCCAGGACTGACCCATATCCCACGGGAGTCCGTCACGTCTTCGATTATTATGAGAATGATCCTATACAATCTACTGTCACTATACAAATAATTTGCAGTTAATGGTTTTTCTATTTTGTGTGTCTTCAAGGAATCAAATAATTCTTATACTTGTTTTACTTCTTCCACTAATTACTGAGATGTACAATTGTACACACTGTTTCAACCAAAATAATTTCAACTGCAAAACGATTTTAATAAGCGCTCTAGATGTGTGTTTCTCATGTGATCTAAGCTTTCAATATTTCTATAAAGCGTTTGCTCTTTGTGTAATTATTATACGATTATAATTATTACGACACGTAATTGCTACCACTGCTGAAGACGCGGATCGAGTTGCGAAGAAGGTAAATCGATAGACGACAGGTACATGTCTCGGGGGATAGTTACAAAATGATGATGTGAGACCCTTGTGAGGAATCAGCAACGCGTTTAGTAACACACTTGTATTCCGTCATTCCATACGACACCATGTGTCTCTTTTCATTAAAAGCCACTAAGGTTTCTTCAAGCAGTGTTAATGTGCAGTGTGTACTTTAAACGATTTAATCCGGTTCTAAAAGAGCCCAGTTCTCTGTCTGGCTCGACATTATTCCCTAGGTCAACAAGTTCACGCAGCAATTATGAAAGTAGTCGACTCACTTTACAGTCTTCTTCACTTTTCGTCAGATTTCATTTAAATTTCAATGCAATTCACTATATCCTTCACTTGGTTACTAATTACAACTTTACAGTTTGAATTGCCTGTTAGTTTTATTGATATTCGATTAATTTTGAGACTTGGTTCGTTTCTTGGAAGATTTGAATTTTTCTTAAATTTCTTATATTTACGTTCCTGTTCTCCCACATTGTTTACTCCATATTCTCACGATGTCTTGTAACAAACGCTTTTACGATGACAGTTGAAAGCACACATTAAAACTTGGAAATAGCTGAGATGAAAAATGAAAATGAAAGTTTTCATAACGGAATCCCCACGCAAAAGACGGCAGTTACTCACCTATCTGTGACTAGAAGTATGCCGTGTGGACAGGCAACTAACTGAGTACATGACGAGATGCTAAATAATGCTTCCTGTAACCTGGAAGCAGATAACCTTATACGAACGCATCGGTTCTCACACCGTTGTCGGTATCTTTATTAAAAGTCCAGACAAAGTCTTCTCAATGAAAATTTGTTAAGGTCCAACAGAAGACAGAGATCATTTCTCCTCCACTCATAAAGTGTCAGTTTTCAACCAGGAAACTTTCTTATTTTACGATGAAAATTAAAAATTTCCGGGAAAGTTCACGCGTTTATTAATCGCTAAAAGTTGGAAGTTAATTAGTGGCAGCGCCTTGAAAGTGAGTTTTTTAATAAGCCGCTTAAAAATAACAGACAGAATAAGTGTTGATCTTAAGACCTTTTCTTCCACACCTGCGAAATTAAAACACAAAATGGAAGAAAGTAACAAAACGGTTGCATTGCTGCAGACCTCAGTGGCCTCATTTTTCCTATATGTATATCTTCTTAATCTCAATTTTTATAATTCAGTATTAGACACATTATATAAATGAAAACGTCACATACTCTGATCCGGATGTCCCCTGAAGGTAATATTCACTCCTAAAGATAATTACGTTTAAATCTGAACAAGTAGCTGATGTCAGGGAAGTCAGGGAAATGTCAGGGAAAAACGAGTAGTTGTCAGGGAAAATATAAATTGACATTTATGCTAGTTATGTTATTTTTGTCGTATTGTTTATATAGATGTTATAGTTTATTTAATAGATTTTAGAAACTTTCCAAGGATTTCGAAGGATTATAAAGAATTTCCAGGCATTCTTTGAGATTCTTTGGGTTTCTAATGATTTTAAGAGATTTTCAATAATTTTAAAAGATTTTAATAGGTTTCTAGGAATTTAAAGAATTACAAGAGATTTGTATAATATTAAAAAAATTTAATGAAATTTTAAAAGACTTCACGAAATTTTAAGGAATTTTAAAGTTCCTTGTGGAAGTTTAAAGGATTTTAAAAAGCTTGTAAGAATTTTAAGAAATTTTGATTTTTTAAAGTAATTTTAAAGGATTTTAATGATCCTCATGGAATTTTAAAGGATTGCATGAGATTTTTATGATTTTAAAAAGATTTTGTGGAATTTTATAAAATTTTAAGGGAGTTTTAAGTATTTTAAAGAATTTGAAAGTTTATCTTTTATTTTTAAAGGATTTTGTGAGGTTTTTGTTTCCAAGAATTTTTATTTAGAGATTTTAATGTATTTCAGGGAATTTCAAAGTTCCTTATTGAATTTTAAAGGATTTCACAAGATTTTTATGATTCGTAAGAGATTTTGTGAAAATGTTAAGGATTTCATGGAATTTTAGTAGATCTTAAAGAATTTATAACATTTTATAGGATTTTAAAAATTATAGTTAAAATTTAAGGAATGTAAATATGTTTCTAGGAATTTCAAAAGATTTCAGTGAATTTTAAGGGATTTCAATAAGTTTTCAATAATTTTAAGAGATTTTGACGCATTTTAAGAGATTTTAAAATTCCTCGTGGAATTTAAAAATATTTCACGAGATTTGGAAATTTTTTATGGAATTTTGAAGAATTACAGGAAATTTTAAGAGAGATTTTTAGGAATTTGAAAAGATTTTGAAGTTTTTCTTGGAATTTAAAGTATTTCGAAGGATTTAGACTTAGATTAACTTCAAAAATACTTCATGAAATTTTAAAAGATTTTTAAGAAAGTTTAGGTAATTCAAAGAATTTTAAGGAATTTTAAATTTCCTCTGAAATTTTAAAGGATTTCACGAGATTTTTATGATTTTCTAAAGTTATTTATAAATATAAATTATAAAGGAATTTAAGAAATTTGTAAGAATTTAAAGAGATTTTAAAGAATTATAAATATCCTCGTGGAATTCAAAAGGATTTTAAAAAGCTTGTAAAGATTTTATGCAATTTTGATTTTTTAAAGTAATTTTAAGAGATTGTAATGTTCTTCGTGGAATTTGAAAGGATTTCATGAGATTTTTATGATTTTTAAACGATTTTGTGAAAATTTACAAAATTTTAAGAGATTTTTATGTATTTTAAAGAATTTAACAGTTTTTCATGGAATTATAAAGGATTTTAAGAAACTTGGAAGATTTTAAAGAAATTTGAAGGGATTATTAAATATTCCTCGTGGAATTAAAACAAATTTCAAAAATTATTCTTTGTTTCTAAAGGATTTTGTGAGGCTTTTGTTTTCAAGAATTTTTATTTAGAGATTTTAATGTATTTTAGGAAATTTCAAAGTTCCTTATTGAATTTTAAAGGATTTCACAAGATTTTTGTGATTCGTAAGAGATTTTGTGAAACTGTAAAGGATTTCATGGAATTTTAATAGATTTGTAAAGAATTTATGACATTTTACAGGATTTTAAAACTTATAGTGAAATTTTAAGGAATGTAAATATGTTTCTGGAAATTTCAAAAGATTTCAGTGAATTTTAAGGGATTTCAATAAGTTTCCAATAATTTAAACAGATTTTGACGCATTGTAAGAGATATTAAAGTTCCTCGTGAAATTTTGAAGTATTTCAAGAGATTTCCAAAAAATTTTGTAGAATTTTGAAAGCTTGTAGGTTTTAAGAGATTTTTAGGAATTTGAAAATATTTTGAAGTTTTTTGAGGAATCTAAAGGATTTTAAATGATTTTGAGGAATTTTAAATCAATTAGTGAAAATTTAAAGGTTTTCTCGAATTTTAAAATGTTTCAAGGAATTTGAACAGATTTCCAATGTTGTCATAAATTTGAGATGTTTTTACAAATTTCAAGTGGTTTAAAGTGATTTTAAATTTCAAAAGATACTTTTCTGTCAGGGAAATTTGTCTGATAGTCAGGGAAATGTCAAGGAAATGTCAGGGAAATAAAAAAATTGAATCTTGTAGCCACCCTGAGTAATCCTAATAGCTAAAATAGACAATAAAATGGGGTGTGTAGAGTTGGTGAGAAGAGGGTTTTCATTTGCATCTATGTGGAGGCCCTTCTAAAAGGGGTGAAAAAAGTGCATGAAGGCGATACTTTGAATCCATGAGAACCCACCCACGCGCGCGATATATATATATATACACTATTTACAGTCAGTTTATAAAAGGCACCGCCGCCAGCGATTGCGGCCCGACAAATGGCAGCACCGGCTTACTGTGCTGTCGCCCATCGCACAATGCACACATGGCTTAAAGCTTTTATCACTAATCTCTGCTGGCCTCGCATAACCAAGGCCTAGGGCATATCGGATTCTGTAGAAACTCGCTCTTCCGCCTCTTATAGCGTTGTTACATTACATTCCCATCCGCAAATCACCGGACGTCCAAACTACCCAAATAAATAAAAAAAAAAAAAAAAAAAAAAAAAAAAAAAAAA
>CAJFCO010000177.1:1578922-1611275 GCA_904066015.1 Synergus gifuensis | reverse complement strand
ATATATATATATATATATATATATATATATATATATATATAAATTGTCTAATCCTTGACTTGAATACTATATTTTCCATATAGTAGAGGAAATGTTTGGCTAATTGAAATTCTTGAATGAGTAAATAATTCGTATTTAGTTTGATGAAATGTTTGATTGAATAGTTAATATAATTAGCTGCTGCTTTCCCTCGACGTACCACACAAAAACTCAAATGTGTTTGAGTATTTTTTAAAGTCCGTAGTTCAATCACAGCAGGTCCATTACGGAAATAATCTAATTTCATGCCTTGCTCGTATTATTTCCCCGAAACCTTTACCATCAACCCTCACTAGTAATTCCGCTAGAGTGTGTTTCTTTCCGTTTTGGGATCCGGTTTCATTTCTTTCAAGTGTCTCAGGATTTACTTTCTCTCTTTCCCTCTTTCTCGTTTACGTTTTAAGTCTTTTCTTTTTATTTACAGAAAAGGTGGCTAAAATAACTCGACACGGAGCAAAGTGAATAAAATAATCGAAAATAAAGTTCGACAGTAATTACATATGTTAATTATATGCTTAATTTATCTTGAACGACAAATTGCGCGATGCTTATCTGCTTTTCTGGATTAATTTGGCGAAAGTGTATAAACAGAAGAATAATATGTGGATACTTATTTATGTTCCTTCAAAACCAGGGTGGCCATAGGATTCAATTTTTCAATTTCCCTGACATTTCCCCGACTTTTTCCTGATTTTCAGACAAATTTCCCTGACAGAAATGTATTAAAAATACATATAAATTTTCAATAATAATACTATTGAAATACTTCAAAAATTTCGTATAATATCACTTTAAATCTTTTGGAATTTAAAATCACTTCACAACATTTAACATTCGTAAAAATCTCCCAAATTTACAACAACTTTTGGATTCTTTGAAATTCGAAGAAACATCTTAAAATTCCACGAAATCCCTTCAAATTTTTGTTAATATTACATGAGATCCCTTCAATTTTCACTAATCTTTTTAAAATTCCTCAAAATCCTTTGAAATACTTTAAATTCCAAGAAAAACTTCAAAATCTTTTAAAATTCCTCAAAATCCTTTTAAACACTTTAAATTCCAAGAAAAACTTCAAAATCTAGTAAAATTCCTAAAAATCTCTTAGAAATTTTCTGTAATCCTTCAAAATTCCATAAAACATTTTCAGAATCTCGTGAAATATTTTTAAATTCCACGAGGAATTTTAAAACCTCTTATAATGTATAAAATTTATTTAAATTATTGGAAACCTATTGAATTCCCTGAAAATTCGCTGAAATATTTCGAAATTCCTAAAAACATCTTCAAATATCTTAAAATTCCACTATACAATATTTAAAATTCCATGAAATCCTTTACAATTATTTTAGAAAATCGTTTACAGATCATAAAAATCTCGTAAAATCTTTTAAAAATCAAAAATGACTTGAAATTTTTTTTAATTCTATGAGGACTATTAAAATTCCTTAAAATAATTTTTAAAAAGTCAAAATTACTTACTAGTTTGACAAGCTTCTTAAATTCCTTTAGAATTCCACGAAAAACATTAAAATCCCTTAAAATACGTAAAGATTTCTTAAAATTCTTGAAAGCCTCTTGAAATTCCTTAAACTTCTACAAAATCTTTTATAAATCATAAAAATTTTGTGAAATCCTTTAAAATTGCATGAGGAAAATTTAAATTCTTTAAAATCACTTTAAAGTAATTAAAATTTCTTAAAATTCTTACATGCCTTTTAAAATCCTTTTAAATTCCACGAGAAAATTTATAATTCCTTAAAATCTCTTAAAATTCTTACAAGTTTCTTAAAATCCTTTACCACTCCACGAAAAATTTTTAAATCCCTTAAAATACGTAAAAAAACTTTCAAAATTTTTGAAAACTTTTCAAAATTCACCAAATTTTCACAGCATCTTTAGAAAATCATAAAAATCTCATGAAATCCTTTAAAATTGCTTAAAATTACTTTAAAAAATAAAAATTTCTTACAATCTTTTTACAATCCTTTAAAATTCCTTAAAATACGTAAATATTTCTTAAAATTCTTGAAAGCCTCTTGAAATTCCTTCATCTTCTACAAAATCTTTTATAAATCATAAAAATTCTGTGAAATTCTCTAAAATTCCATGAGAAAAATTTAAGTTCTTTAAAATTACTTTAAAATAATTAAAATTTCTTAAAATTCTTACAAGTTTCTTAAAATCCTTTATAATTCCACGAAAAATTTTTAAATTCCTTAAAATACGAAAAAAACTTTAAAAATTTTTGAAAACTTTACACAATTCCCTAAAATTTCACAAAATCTTTACAAAATCGTAAATATCTCGTCAAATCCTTTAAAATTTCTCAATTTTTTTTTTACGAATCATATAAATCTCGTGAAATCCTTTAAAATTCAAAAATAATTTAAAAAAATTTTTTTAATTCCACGAGGAATATTTAAATTCCTTAAAAGCATTTTAAAATTGACAAAATTGCTTTAAATTTTTACAAGCTTCTTAAAATTCTTCAAAAACTCTTGAAATTCCATAAAATTCTACAAAATTATTTATGAATCATAAAAAATCTTGTGAAGATTCTTTAAAATTTCAATCAAATCCCTTAAAATCAGTCACTTTAATAAAAATCAAAATTTCTTAAAATTCTTACAAGCCTTTTAAAATCCTTTAAAATTCCACAAGAATATTTATAATACTTAAAATTTCTTAAAACACTTCCAAGTTTCTTGAAGTCCTTCATAATTCCATGAAAAACTTTTAAATCCTTTAAAATACGTAAATATCTAAAAATCTCTTCAAATTTCATGAAGTCCTTTAAAATTCCACTAAATATTTTAAATATTATACAAAAAATAAAAATTATACAAATAATGCATCGAAATATTTAGATATTTTATAAAATTTGTTAAATAAATTACAAAAGTTGTAATACAACGAAAATAACATAGTTAACATAAATGTCAATTTCTATTTTCCTTGATAACTACTCGCATTTCCCAGATATTTACCTGACTTCCCTGATATGTGGCCACCCTGTAAACTTATCAGGTACTAATTATTATTCGGAATTGGTTTTCTAAAACACAGGAAAGGAGGTAAAGTAACATCGATTTTATAATATATGGTATTTAAATATGTGCAGGTGCACGTAAAACTACATTTCGTGTCAAGAAAATAAGGTAAGAGGAAAGGTCCCTTACCAGGAAACTTTTCTGATGGATAAGCAAATCTCTATAATTAATTTACACGCACAAAAGACCTACTTAAATTGACCTTCTATTCTCCTAACAATTTACTAACTAGTTTACAATCTTTTTCTAAAGAATGCAATACAAACTAAATAAAATGTCATTCGTAAAAGAATCAACATTTTATTTGAAAGACTTTCTATCCTCTACCAACAATGAGAAAAAATGTTCAGTAATTTAAAATAGGGCCAAGTTCATTGATAATGAAGATAATGACGGAAGAATGTTGAAAAAAAAAAATGTTCAGTGAATCTTTAGGTGAGTCAGAAGACACGGCTTGTCTCTCAGTCGAGATTGTAATAGTTGAAGCCAACAGCGCGGCACATTGTCAATGGATCGCGTGACCTCTTAAGTGTCCGGTAGATAATTTCAATAATGAATCTCGGAGTCCCTTGAGGCCGATTCGTGAAATACTGCGAACGGTGAAACATAATATTCCGTGCACTTAACCTTCGAATTATCTAAGCGTAACCTCCTTCCTTATTGGCCGTGAGAGCAGTCGTTTTTCCACGTGTGATTTTCCGAGTCGGAAACAAGAGAATACTTTCTCTATTTCAAGAAAGGGATGCATCAGTTGCGATTAAAGGGGAAAAGTATAGCGAGTCTTCAGCATGAGAAGAAGAGCGATTCCTCAGTGAATGTACAATTGCACATACGTATAACTTCAGGGACTACACTCCGATTAAATGAAATCGCACGAAATGGAATGAAATGCTCTTTCGACGTCGAAAACGTCGCCTTGGGCAATGTGGGTGGAAACTAGCGCGTTTGTCACGATTCCGTGTACGAGCATGAGCAAACAGCTCCAAGTGCGCACTCAAGTGACCCAACTCTTCTATACAATGCATTAAGACTATACGAGAACTCTTGAATGCTTTTATTAACCCCGCCTGACATCATCCTCCTATGCCGTCTGCAGCTTATGCACAAGCATTTGTCATCCCGATCGACACTCAGATATTGCGAAAAAAGAGAAATGTCCCTGAAGTAGCGAAGCATTTTGCATATTTATACGGTTCGCGAAGGTTCTAAAGTAACGGTCCCGAATGAACAAAACAGCGGAAACACACAACTCCAGAGAAAATTTCCCCAGATGGAAATCTGTCTCTTTGAAAACGTAAAAAAGGATGATGAACTGTTATAGACCTTTGAAAATGACAACGAATTAGATCCAACCAATTTAGTTTCTTGGGAATTCTACACTGAAAGAAATTTAATATCAATACCTGCTATTTCAATATTCATAATTGATAAAGATGATTACGATTTAGGCAAATCGTGTAAATATACAAATTATTGTTAGCATACTTACGAAACTTTAAAATTCTTGAAAACAAGAATTGGTATATTCAATAGCTAAGATTGATATTTTATGTATTACGAACGTAGAATGATAAAATTTGATACTGATATTATCCAATAATATAAAAGCATATACAGAAATTACCAGCTTGAGTTACATATGTTAATAGAAATATTCTACAAATTAATATAGACGCTAACAAAAATTGTAAGCTTCAGTTGAGGAAATTGTAAGTCTCGATCAGGGGGTGAACGGTTAATGCTTTAGAAATGGCAGAAGATACGGGCCATCTAGCGGAAGTCCGGAACCCTAAGATAAGATAACGTAGATAATAGATGACCAATCAGATAATATCCAGATAATATGAACTTATAATTTAAAATAAAATATAGTAAACAATTGAAAAGCAAGCAGAATTACATAAATAAGTATTCTAATAATTATTTATGTAATTGAATATGCTTTTCTATTGATTTTTTAGAAAATGTTTTTGTGTGGAAACCTGAGTCCAGGAAGTATTTTTTTAATTTATATATCCGTATCAGATACGTATACATAATTGATAATAAATCTGAACATGACATTGATGACAGATAGTGATGGCCATTTAAAACAAAATATAATCATCATATCATCATGTTATAGGAGGGCTGAGGTAAGGGGAAGGCAAAAAACTGCGCCATCTAGTGAAAAGACATGACAGGATCAGAATTATAATGCACCACATCTTCCATACAACCGTCCACCCCCTGGTCTCGATATTAAAAAAACCGAATAGCTCCGATAATCTCCCGAGGTCAGCCGAATTCGCCGACCGTAGCGCTCGCGATGTGAATCGAAGTTTCGGAGAACTTTTTGTTTCCTGATAACCACCAGAGTAAGCACCATGCCGTTTCTCACAAGTGGAAACATTTTCACCGATTAGTATATAAGGAATCTTCAAACCTCTTCTATAGCGTAATTACTTGCGATTTACGATGCGTGTGTTTTATATTTATGTGTGCGTAATATGTATATTATAAGTGTTACCTCTGCGAATGTATGTTATAATGTGTACATTTTTTGTTTATAATCTTATAATTGTGCAGTGTGAATTGACGGAGATTCACGACGGGTTACGAATTTATTCTTTCTCTTTTCGTGTTTTCGTCTATTCTTTTCGCATGACTCATAATTTTTAGTATAGTCTTTAGCAAATTTCAGAATCCTTTATATTACTTTCTAATATAAATACCCGATTTCCCTAAATCGTAAAAGATTCCTATTATAAAAAGATGATGAGGTCGAAGTCGAAAAAACCTAACGCCCTTTCCGGCAATCTGATTCGTTGTCGCGTAAGTATCGATAGTGCTTTTCGACAATCGAACGGTTCGCGGGCTCATTTAAATTTTGTTTCGTTAATCATAATTTTTTCACAATTAAATTAATAATTAATTAACAGTTTATTTAATAATTATAATTATAATTATAATTGACGTAAAATATGTATATATGTATACACTTATGTAATAATTTTTTTAACCTTTTTAATGCTTTTGTGCTGAAATATGTTAATAGGTTATGTTACGGATACGTAGTTGAGAAGGGTTGGGAAGTTACGTGCCACTATTAGGTTTTAGATATTTCAGGTTGTGACGAAATTAACCAGTCGGAAAATATATATGTACACTTTTTTTCATAAAATTTAAAGATTGTTAATAATCATTTTGTCACGAGTCTAAACTCGAAATACATTGAAAATCTAGGAATTTTGAGGAAAGTTTATGGAATTTTTAAAGATTTCATGGGAGATAATGTGATTTTAAATGTTACCGTAGAATTTTAAAGAATTTCAAGAAGTTTCTGGACATTTTTAGAATTTTTCATAACTTTAATCAGATTTTAATCGGACTTCAAGGTACTTTTATAACTTTTAAAATATGTATTTTGTGGGATTTAAATAAGGAATTTAAAACTTTATAGGGAATTTTATTGAGTAATTTCAAAAGATTTTGTAGAATTTACAAAGATTTCTAAGGTTTTTGTCAAATTTTAAGGGTTTACAAAAATATTTCTAATTTATAAAAGATTTTGTAACATTCTTAAGGATTTCATGGAATTTGATGAAATCTTTAAAGATTTTAAAAGATTTTAAGAGTTGAGAAATTTCCAGAAGTTTCTACAAATTTTTAGAGATTTTCACTAATTTTAACATGGATTTCAAGAGATTAATGATTTTGAAGGTTTTTATGTGCATTTTAAACGATTTTTAAGTGATTTTTACGAAATTCAAGAGATTTTAAGGATATTAAATCGATTTTGTAAAATTGTGTGGGATTTTAGGATATTTTGTGAAATTTTAAGGGATTTTAAAAGCTTTGTAAAAGTTTTATGAGTTTTTAAGGAATTTGAAATATTATCCTGAAATTTTAAGAAATTTTATGAAATTTCTAATAATTTTAAGCAATTTTGAGAGATTTTTCTGATATTTAAATGATTTTGTGAGAATTTTAAAGGATTTCATGGAATTTGATAAGATTTCTATGTAATTTTTAAGGGATAAAAGATATAGAGATTTTAAATGTTACCGTAAAATTTCAAGAATTTTTTTGGGAATTTTAAGAGATTTTAAAGTTTGTCATGGAATTTCAAAATGTTTCTAGGAATTTTTCGAGATTTTCATGAATTTTAAAGTGGATTTAGAAGATTTATGAGTTTGAAAATTTTTCTGGAATTTTTAAAGATTTCATGAAATTTGAAGATATTTCTAATACTTTTGATGGATTTTAAAGGATATAAAAGGGATTTGCATTGTTATCATTGAATTTAAAAGAATCTCAAGAAGTTTCTGAAAATTTTAAGAGATTTTCACGAATTTTAAGCAATTTCACAGGTTTTCAAAGGTTTCTTGGAAATTTGAGAGATTTTCATGAAGTTTAACATAGATTTTAAGAGATTAGAGAGATGAAATATAATAAATTATATAATATCGAAAAAGAACGAAAATGCGCGCGTTCGTTCTTGTTATACTAAATTGTAATATCGATTTTAACGTATTATGTGTATGTTACAAAATTTCTTTCAGTGTAGGATGAGTTTTACAATGATCAATGATAGATTCAGTGTTCATATGCAGCAGGGTCCGAGATTATTATTAGGTATTTCCCCCGAGGGTTATGAACTCCAGCTAGTGATAATCATGGATGGTTATGGTATATGCACAAATTCGATACAAACATGTACAAATTTTCCTCTAAATCCGGTTCGGTTATGTCCGAACCGGATTTAGACTAAACTGACCTCTGAAACTCAATCTAATGTTGATGATTCTTTCTGAAAGCTATTTCCGCTTCTATTATGGTAATAAAGTTAGGTTTGAACGGATTATTATTGGTCAAAATATGAATACTCGACACGATTACCTTCCCTTTCGTGCACGGCTGTTTAAACCGTAGTTAAACACCGACGTTTATAATGGGTCTCGTCGCTCCTAGCGCCAAGCAGAGTCACAAAAGGGTATGGGAGCGACACACCCACCGGATACATTTTATATACTCGCTCTCCTAGGTAACCCAGGATGACGTCATTGTCCTATAAACAGGGTGCCACAGCCGTGACCTGTAGATCGACATGCGACCGCTAATCTCGCTGATCGGGTCGTCATCGTTCGGTAAATGACACTCGAGATAAGTTTCATTTGCCGGAAAAGATGAAAGGAGAAACCGTATGTCGAACACTGAAACTAAGAACGCTAATCTAAGCTAATCCAACTATCGACGAATTGAAAAATAGGTGGTTGTCGTATCCAAGAATATTAATGATCTCTTGTTAGTAAATTAACGTCTTCAGCATTAAAGTCTTTGATTAGAACCAATTTAGATTTTATCTCAGCGGTTCGAATCTCTGATAAAGTCTCAATTCCATCGAGCCCAACCTCAGTTATTATTTTAATAGGTGTAACTTCAAACTTTCATTTTTAGAGTGTTAGAATTAGTTGAATGAATGCTTTTAGAAAGAGTTACGCAGCTTCTAATTTGTTGAAAAGGCTTAACAAGTTTTGTGAATGTTCTGGAAAGACATTAAAAATAGTTTATGTTTTGCTGAGAAGTGAGTGGTTGGAACGTTGTTATTTCTTAGTAGTTTGGAGCGATCGGTAAGTTATTATCGGTGTGGCTTGAAGTCGTACCGAACATGAAATATCGGTCGCTTGTCACTTCGATATCTGCCGATGTAATCTGAGTGGAAACAGATCCACGGAATGCCGCGTTGTGAGTCTGGATTGAGTCGTTGTTGCAGTTACAAGTTGCAAGTTCGTAACTGCGGCGTTAGACTGGATAAGAGTCGAGTTGGTATACCAATCCAGTACCCACTCGTCGCCCTCGCACTGTCGCGTTCACGTTTCTCGCAGGAAACGATCTCGATCTGTCGATCGATATATTCGATCGTATGCGAGCGTGTCAAAGACTTGAGAACAATTTTTATCTCGTTAAAACTACTCTTTCTAATTACCAAACCTTCCCAAGTGCAACTCGTTACCTACACGATTAAAAATCATTAACTACCACCTATCCGTAATTTGCCCAATTTTTGAAAAAGTTATTTCTTTATTTAGTTTCGTTTCTTTGAAGCTATTCTACCCCAAGTTCATTTTGCTTCCTCATAGAGGAAGCTTTGTGGTGGTGACAAAATCCAGTTTCCTAAAAAAGGTTTTTTTCAACATATTTTAATGTCAATATATCTAACATGATGTCCTGAAAAATTGTCCGGATGTGTGTGTGTGTGTATGTATGGATGTATGTCACGATCCAGCAATTTCTTGAAAACGCGTAGAGATAAATTGATGAAATTTTGCATAGTTATTTCATTATATATCTAGTTGAATTTCTTACAATGGTTTAACAAAATATTTAATTTTACAAGTTTTATGTACTTTTATAATTTTCTTAAAATTCATTTTTTCACTATAACTTCTCAAATAATCAAAATTCAAAGATGATGTAAGGAAAACGTAGATTCCTTGTGTCGAAACGAATCGATTGACCTATATTATTAATGCATTTCATTAAAAAATAACAAAGTTATGGTTAATTGTATTTTCAAAAATTAATTTTTCGACTATAACTTTTCAAATAATCAAAATTTTGACTTGACGTAAAGAAAATAAATGTTCCTTGCATCAAGAAGAATCGATTGGTCTATAATATTATTTCATTTCATTGAAAAATAACAAAGTTATGGTTTTATTTAATTTTAAAAAATTAGTTTTTTAACTATAACTTCTATATTCAAAATTCGAAGCTGACGTAAGGAAAATAAAGGTTCCTTACGTCGAGACGAATCGATTGGTCTATAATATTATTTCATTTCATTGAAAAATAACAAAATTATTGATCTATTTAATTTTGAAAAATTTGTTTTTCAACTATAACTTCTCTAATATTCAAAATTCGAACCTGACGTAAGGAAAATAAAGGTTCCTTGCGTCGAAACGAATCGATTGACCTATAAGATTAATGTATTTCATTGAAAAATAAGAAAGTTGTGCTTTATTGAAATTTTCGAAAATGAATTTTTCGAGTATAACTTATCAAGTAATCAAAATTTGATGTTGATGTAAAGAATAATTGATGCTTCCTCTATATGAGGAAGCAAATCATATTTGCTTACGGGAAGCAAAGTGCTCATTGAATGAGCACAAAAGTTGATAAACTTCACAGCTAGTTTACTCTGTCTCTGGGTAAACCTATTCCAACAAGAATGATTGAACTGCTATATGTCCACTAAAGTTAAAAACCGTTAAACTAATAACAATAAATCTTATATTTCGACACTGCAGAATTTCCCACTAGTAAATTGAGTAATATTGAATTGAGTAATATAGCAGAGTGCGTTCTTTTATACGCTGAATGGTTTTGAGTAGGAGAAATAGAGCCATCGACAGACTATTGAGAATACGAATTCATAATTCACTCTCGGCAGAAATTAAAACTACATCGCCAGAGCGATATATTGAAGCAACGATTTCTCGTGAGTTGTTTGAGCAAAGAAGCTGACTGTTCATCTATGCACGTTATGCACGGTTTCGATGTTGGGGACTCTGATTAATGCGCGTTTTCATCATGTCTCTGGGTAAACTCTCTCTTGCAGTTGCCCTCGTGGTGGTCTACCATATTATCCTTTACCGAATCGCTGAGCAATGAGCATTGATGGATATTACGAGTGTATAGTCCTTCTGGTTGGTGTATATTGTGTAACTCCGGCCCTCGTTTCATTTCCGATGTAAAGCACTCAATCTGTAAGCCACTAATCCGATTAACCAGTCTGCTTTTCCTTTGATCTTATCTGATTATTAGCAAATACGACATTTTTTACGCACTGAAAGAAGGAAAAGAACAAATGCAAAATCAGACATAAAGTATAGGCCATTCGATAAAAGGGAGTATTTGTTTTATTGTATTCAGTTAACGCTAAAGTGGAACTGGAATAAAATTGCAATAAAATTCCACTTTAGCGAAAACAGCAGTGACGTCAAACTCCCGATAAATATCTATTACTGGGGATTTTATTGTAGGTAGTAATCTGCATATAAACGTGGCTTAGTCTGAAAATAATTTCAAGGCAAACGCGAAAATTCACCCTGTCCCTGGACCCTGGTAGTTCTGTGTTCCATTTATGCAGAACACCCTGTATAAATCTTTGGTTTATATGAATGCAGAGGAAGCTCAAGGTGCGCCTGCACGAGAGTGCAAGTGATGGACACGAATCCAAGTGCGGAACGACCTCCTATGGAAACTGATGTCAGGCACGCCAAGGAGAGTGATATCTTTCGCGAGGAAAATTACTAATGCCAGTTTGATTGGCCTCTTTGGCCAATAGAGATCGTGGCGAGATTTTTTTAAGTTTTATACTGCAGAGTTTGAAAAATAAGTGCCTTCCTTCGAATATTAAACTGTCTTCCACCTCTCAGACCTTAGTACCCTCTTATGAACCCTGAATCTTTTGTAGCGAAATTACAAATTAGATTGCCAATTAAAAAATATCTTGGCCTGGAAGTTTTGAATTTCGGGAGTGAATAGCGTGAACTTACTTAAATCTGCAGCTCGAGGTTCGTTTAAAGATGATAGTGTGTTCACTAGCTGAAGATCTCTTTTGGAAATAATTCCTCCCTTAGTCAGTTGCGTCCTTTTTGATATTTTCAGAGACTTTTTATTAGTCATGGTTTTAAAAGAGGGTTGGTCAGGAGTTCATCCACCTTTAATTTTGATCCGCCTTCCATCTTCTAATTCTCGTGGCTTCTATCTCTCGATTTTAGATAATAAAAAGCTTCTCTCTTATTGGTTCAGTAAAGAGGATTAAGGGTCAGGTGTATGCAGAAAAGCAAAAAAAAGCACCTTTGTGCTCGGGCATTAATCTCCATCCTGTCAGTAGTCTCATCGATTTTCTCCCCTCACAGAGAAACCGACACCTGGGGGCCTCTGTAAGGGAAACTTTGAATTATAAAGTACAACTTCGACCGTAGGATAATTCAATTACTTACTTCTTTGGAAATAAGAATAATTTTCTAATCAATTATGCAGTGGATGCGGTAGAAATCTTAATTGTTGGATGTCATTTATCATTGTTTTCTTAATTAATTATCTGCACAAAACGTTGAACCTCTTACTTAAGGATAAGAGAACTAAGAACAGAACTTATGTTCGAACTAAGGGAGGAGGTGAATCGCAAACTACTTTTTAAGATGTTGAATAAGTAGCTCAGTAAATCGATTTTGTTTATTCAACAATAGAATTTTCCACTAGGCGTAAAAGTAACTGCACTTTCGATCTGAAGCTACTTTCCGTCGAATAAATCACTGAACATTAGCACCCGTTCCCATAGATGAGAGTACAATAAATCAGGGTCGACGCACGGCGAAAACGCATTAATAAACAACGTCTACCCATAAGGTGGTCGATTAAAGTTGTCTACGTGAATCGGACTTAATTTATGAGTGTTCTCTCCTATAACAAACCGTCTACCTCACCCCGTACTCCAGGGGCTGAAGACACTTCTTACATACAAAAAGCCTATTGTGTTTTCCCGCTAAATACTTCGTCCACCCCTTTTTGCCGTAAATTTCGGTATGATTAAATATTGATATTGGTTTGTTTGCATCTTTTATTTCGAACCTTTTGATAACCGGAAAAAGACGAGGAGGGTTGTATATTTAAAAACAGAGGGGGTGAAATCGCTTGTTTATTATTATGCAAATTTGTCTACTTTCTTGAATGGAGAGCCAATTTTTGCAAGATACACAATTGTACAATAAGATTATTCATGAATTCTAAAAATGAAATACAATTTCAGAGAAATTACGAAAATTAAATTACGCCTGATTTTAGTTTTATAGAATTTGAAGACAGAATGAATAGCTGCTAAAAATTAATTCAGCGCTTTAAATTGCTTCATTATACTCTCTTGTGAACGTGTCACTTTGTCGGCAAGGTCGTCAGTCGCTCCTATTATTCGTAACTTATATCCGGTTACACCCTCGAGCAGCACACCTTAAATCTTCACGGCCCTGTAACGCATCCTTGCACCAACACAGATAGCTTTTTAATTTTATAATATTTAAAAGTAATAATCACTGCCTCTACTATTTCGATTCCATTCAGATTACGATTATTCATTCATCTTTGGGCGACTTCTGAGAGTTCCCACCTTTTCCAAGATCATCATCGAGATGTGAGTAGACTCGATGAAACGAGTTCACACATCGTGCTCGACTAGACTCTTGTCTTATGTTATGGTCAAATGTACACGCACCATGAGGGCGGAAGCACGTGGGCGGCCAACAGACCAACTCACGAGTATAATGGTTACATCGTGAGTCCTCTCCAATCTGCAGCACTAAACCACGATGTTTATGTACTTCATACCGCCAATCGATACAATGCACCCACATTCCCGACGAGACGACACTTGTGATGCAGAATGTGAACTTTTTTCTCTTTTTATCTCCTTCTTATAGAAAATATGCCGACACATACCTGCGAAACGAGCTACATTGCCCAACAGCGCGCGGATTAGGCCAGTTGGTGAGAAAGGGAGGGAATAGCAAACTGGTGCAATAACAGGAGACGATGATCAGAGTTGTTAAGCTCATGTTGCTATTGCAAGGGAAATTAACATTCCTCGGCGACGATCGAATGCCCGTAAAGATTGGAGATGAAGTAATCTCCACTTTTCGTTGCTTTAACGCAATTCTACTTGCATCTTTATAGTTAAGAGAACACGGAATTGGATTTAAAATAGTTGTAAGATTGGCGCCTTGTTAGAGATTAAACTCGACTTGCAGGCTCTTGCATCAGTTTTAACTTATAATTTACTTCTTGCTGGGAATTTCACATTTTTGTTGTATTTATAATTGCTTCTACTTATGAAAGAGTTTCCACAGATGAAAACTTACATTTTTCCCCAGTTTTATGGTAGCGTAAGACAATGAGAGATACTTTGTCAAACATGGTCACAATTTATCGTTCTATATAGTTATCATATTAGTCTCGATTCCAGAGGGACTTGATTTTATTCTTGAACATTTTTCCCACAAACCTCAATTTATTGATCCCTCGTTTAGTCTCTGGCTTTCCGATCCGAGGGGTGCAATATCGGTGTTGATATCTTCTTCCGCAATGATATTAAACGCACACCCGATTCGTCGCCAGATCATAAACCCACCGCAATAGGTTACCGACCCCTCTGTTTAACTTACGCGTTTAGACACCTTCCGGTTTCCGGTCTTGTGTCAATATCACGTGACACACTCATAAACTTTCGTCTCGTATGATAGTATTCATTTTTGTTTCATATAGGTTTTATTCTATTCTAAAAAAGATGGTTGAGTCGAAGTCAAAATATCGTAACGCCTATTCCGCACACCTGATTCGTCGTGTAAGTATCGATAGTGATTTTCGACAATCGATACTTGCCGAATCGTAAATTCCGCGTGAATTGAATTTGAAATTTTGAATTTTGTTTCTAATAATCATTTTGTCACGAGTCTAAACTCGAAATACATTGAAAGTTTAGGAATTTTAAGGGAATTTTATGGAATTTTTAAAGATTTCATGGGAGATAATGGGATTTTAAATGTTATCGTAGAATTTTAAAGAATTTCAGGAAGTTTCTGGGAATTTTTAGAATTTTTCACGATTTTGATCAGATTTCAATCGGACTTCAAGGTACTTTTATGACTTTTAAAATATTTTGTGGGATTTAAATAAGGAATTTAAAACTTTATAGGGAATTTTATTGAGGACTTTAAAAAGCTTTTTATGATTTTTAAAAGATTTTGTGGAATTTACAAGGATTTCGAAGGTTTTCGTCAAATTTCTAGAGATTTTCACTAATTTTAACATGGATTTCAAGAGGTTAACGATTTTGAAGGTTTTTGTCTGCATTTTTAACGATTTTTAAGTGATTTTTACGAAATTCAAGAGATTTTTAGGATATTAAAATAATTTTGTAGAATTGTAGGAGATTTTAGGCTATTTCGTGAAATTTTAAGGGATTTTAAAAGCTTTGTAAGAGTTTTATGAGGTTTTAAGGAATTTGAAATATTATCCTGAAATTTTAAGGAATTTTATGAGATTTCGAATAATTTTTAATAATTTTCAAGGTTCTTTTATGACTTCTAAAATTTCAAGACGTTTCTAGGAATTTTTAGAGATTTTCATGAATTTTAATTGTGGATTTCAAAAGATTTATGATTTTAAAAATTTTTGTGGAATTTTAAGAGATTTGAAAAGGTTTCCGAGATTTTAAATCTTGTCGTAGAATTTCGAAAAGTTTCTGATAATCTTAAAGGATTTTAAGGGATTATAAATTTTATCATGTAATTTGTAGAAATGTTAAGAGAATTCTAGAGATTCTAATGATTTGTAAAAGACATCGCATTTTTAAGGACTTTATTGAATTTTATGAGATTTTTAAGAATTTTAAAGGATTTCAAGAAATTTATCTCATTTTTGAAAGATATTGTGAAATTTTTATGGATCTGATGGATTTTTATGAGATTTCTAATAATTTTAAAAGACTTCAAGAGATTTAAATAATTTTAAAAAGATTTTATCGCATTTTTACAGGTTTTATTAAATTTTTTGAGATTTCTAATAATTTTAAAGGATTTCAATAGACTTTTCTGATTTTTAAAAGATTCTATGGAATTTCTAAAGATTTCATGGAATTTGACGAGATCTTTAATACTTTTAATGGATTTTGAATGATATGTAGGGAATTTAAATGTTTATTGTAGAATTTTAAAGAATTTCAAGAAGTTTCTTGGAATTTTAAGAGGTTTTCAGGGCTTTGATCAGATTTCAATCAGATTTCAAGGGATTTTTATGACTTAAAATATTTTATGTGATTTAAAGGACTTTAAAACTCGTCAAAGAATTTTATTGAGTGATTTCAAAGGATTTTTATAATTTTTAAAAGATTTTGTAGAATTTACAAAGATTTCGAAGGTTTTCGTCATTTTTAAGGAGTTTCAAAAAACATTTCTAATTTATAAAAGATTTTGTAGTATTTTGAAGGATTTCATGGAATTTGATGAAATCTTTATAATGATTTTAAGAGATTTTAAGATTTGAGAAATTTCCAGAGGTTGCTAGAAATTTTTAGAGATTTTCACTAATTTAAACATGGATTTCAAGAGATTAATGATTTTGAAGGTTTTTATGTGCATTTTTAACGATTTTTAATTGATTTTTACGAAATTCAAGAGATTTTTAGGATATTAAAACGATTTTGTAGAATTGTATGGGATTTTAGAATATTTCGTGAAATTTTAAGGGATCTTAAAAGCTTTTTAAGAGTTTTAGAAGGTTTTAAGGAATTAAAAATATTCTCCTGAAATTTTAAGGAATTTTATGAGATTTCTAATAATTTTAAGTGATTTCGAGAGATTTTTTTGATATTTAAATGATTTTGCGAGAATTTTAAACGATTTCATGGAATTTGATAAGATTTCTATGTAATATTTTTAAGGGATATAAAAGATATAAAGAGATTTGAAATGTTACTGTAAAATTTCAAGAATTTTTCTGGGAATTTTAAGAGATTTTAAAGTTTGTCATGGAATTTCAAGAGGTTTCTAGGAATTTTTAGAGGTTTTCATGAATTTTGACGTAGATTTCAGAAGATTTATGAGTTAAAAAATTTTTCTGGAATTTTTAGGGATTTCATGGAATCTGAAGATATTTCTAATACTTTTAATGGATTTTAAACTATATAAAAGGAATTTGAATTGTTATCATTGAATTTAAAAGAATCTCAAGAAGTTTCTGAAAATTTTAAGAGATTTTCACGAATTTTAAGCGATTTCACAGATTTTCAAAGGTTTCTTGTAATTTTTAGAGATTTTCACGAATTTTAACATAGATTTTAAGTGAAGTAAAATATAATAAATTATATATTCTTGTTGAAACAAATGTCGGATAAATCCATATTATGATGGGAACCAAAAGTGCGAACATTTTTATAGCATTATATCCTCCATAAATTTTTTATGCGATATTGTGTAATCATTGATATACGATTTTTAGTTAAGAAATTGATACACTTGATTATACCTGGAATATGGTTCTATTGTTATTTTCAAGGTGAAACGCGAAATAATAAACAGGACAAATTCAAGCAATTCAATGTAAATAATAAATATTGAATCTACCGCATTTCTCGCACGAATTAAGGTTCTTGGAATTTGAAATCTGAGTTAATTGTTTCGCACTGTCGCTTTTATTGGGGTCTATTGTTATTGGCCTTCTTCTGACGATAAACAATCCCTTTCGAGTTGTAGTGGGAAGCTCAAAGTTTTGTACCTTGTCCTCTGACCTCTCAGTTTGGTTTTGACTCTCAATCGAAGAGGTCATGAAAAGCCAAATTGACACAATTATAATATATATAATATATGTGTTACGCGCTCGCGATAAAGGTTCATTTCTATTTTCAGTGATAATTTTTTTTATTAGTTTATATTGTGCAGTGTTCTTCTCTGGTTTGTTTATCTTCTATTTCAATTTATTTTATAATTTAGTTTATTTGTTTGATCCTAATATTTTATAATAATCAATATGAATAAATTGTATAATGTTTCAGATTCGTGGCGACGCAGCCTCTTTAGTGCGCACTTTTTTGGGTCCAATTTACGGAGAAGATGTACTTGACCTTTTAACAAGACAAGCACGGGATATTCTTGTGTGTGCGTATCACGGAAATCTGGAGAACTTCGTAAAGAGCTACCTGTCACCTGCAGCCAGCCTGCTCGAGGAAGTGAAGCGAATTGCAACAGAAAGGGTGAGTGCATTAAAATAATTCATCTAAAAAGGGAAGAAGAAAGTAGTCACCCCATTGTTACACTGCTTTCTATGGAAATTCAAAAAGGGTTGCGGCTACTTCCAGTTTCTAATCTTGTATTTATTGTCAAAGTAGTAATGATAAAATGCTTCAAGTTTGCTCATTGTGACTTTGTCTAATATGGTCAGGGTAAAGTAAAAGAAAATGCGTTGCGTCGCTTGGCACAAAAGGTTAAGTGATTTGCAAAGTTTTAATAGTAATTCTGCTTTCGCTGTACAGTACACAGAAATCTACAGTGAACACGCTTAATGCGCCTCGCAATTGTAGAAGTGTAGATGGAACTGATAGGTAAACGTACTTAAGTCACGGCTTACAAAGAGGCGTGTCATAGGAATAGGAAAGATATATTGCTACTATTCTAATTTATTTTTTTTACTTTCTAGCCAAGTGCAAAGAAAGTAGCTATTCAAGTATGTATTTCATAGACTCATATTAAGGTATCGTGTTTACGATCCCATGTAGCCAATTAGTTTGACAAGACATTCTTATATTAATTCTTCTAAATAATCTGCATGCAACAAAAATTGCTATCCTATATGTAGAAATACTTTTGATTAATTCGTGTTTATAGTGACCCTGCATGATTTGCAGGGTCGAATTCCTCTTGTGAGTTAATTCGGTGCTTTGTAAACACACCCTACATCAGTGGAGACACCCTTTTTGTTGTTCTCGACCGCTTCCAAACTAGATTAACACTTCAAGAGCCACGTGCTCTCCATTCTGGTCCTCGACCCGACTCGGAGTAGGAATGAGAATACGGTTATCCACAAGAGCAGATTATTATTATTATACTGTGAGGGTTCTCACACCCCCGCAACTTACGTCTCGCCAGGAAGCGTTTTAATCGAAAGTCGCTGCAGGGATATGATAAATCGAAGGGCCTCTGTCGTCTTTCTTCCTGAAATGAAGTGAGACCTTGTGCTGCGAAATAACAGTACGAGTTAGGGTCGAGCTATAGACTACATTCAGCAGGAAATGCAGATAACCAGAGGGACTAAAAGATAATAAATATGTCCACGTGGAAATGAAAATTTTGAAGAATGCATCACACTTTCTTCTTTTTTTGTGTAACAATGTTTACGAATTTCTCGTAATCCGCTTTGGTTTTCTTGGTCACGATTAAAAACGAAAGAACGCCACCCATGATCCACCCACGAAGACATGTGTGTCGGTAATAAATCTTTAAGTAACTCGAAAAAGGCAATGCTGACTTATATGCGTCATGTGGCGGATTCGCGACAATTTGGCAGATATGGGGCAGCGCGACATCTTCGATGGAAAGCGGAGCACACATTGCCATTCGTATAACTTCGTTGCTCGTTAGCGCAGGATTTCTGAAAGTAGGTAGGTAGACCTAACCTGATATAGTCCACGTGCAGTTCCCTTAAGACTTTGACGAAGTGTGCTTGCCTTTAATTGAATTCCAACACAGGAAATTAACTCGATTTACTAAGAGGACAAAAAAAAAATCAAAATTTTGCGGTACTGCCGTAAATTTACTTTTATATAAGACAGGCTTTATTCTTTGCTCATATCCTTCCTATATATATATTATATTATATATTTTATATATCTTAAAAAAGTGTTGTCACGATATATCTCGAAAATCTCGCATACATTGTTGTTGCAAACCTGATTGGCTTCTGAGTGACTTGAAGTTGAAAGAAGAAAAACAAACTAATGGCGCAAAAAAATTTCAGAAAAACCTTCGAAATACTTCAAAAATTCGATAAGATTTCTTAAAACTCCCCAAAACGTCTTGAAATCCTTCAAAAATTCACAAAAACGATTAACATCATAAATGTCTTGAAATCCAAGTTGAAACTCGTAAAAAGTTTTACAAATTCCTAAAAATATCTTAAAATTTCTTAACATTTAAAATCTTATATAAAGTCTATAGAAATCTTATAAAATTCCATAAAATCCTTAAAAATTCTATAAAATCTTTTAAAAATTAGAGAAATCAATAAAATTACCTGACAACTTTAAAATTCTTTAAACCCCATAAAATACTCTAAAACTCATAGAACTCTCTTGAAATCTTTTAAAATTTGTAAAAACTTGTTAAAATTCTTAAAAACTGTTTAAAATATTCTTTACATTATACACGGAGAAAACTGGATATTAAACCGTAATATCTATCTAACTATGGGACGACTATCTAGATATTTAGATATAATATCTTGATATTAAAACTTAATATCCAGATATTAAAATATATAATCCAAATATTCTAACATCCAATATTTTAATATCTGGATATTAAGTTTTAATATCAAGATATTACATCTAAATATCTGGATATTATATCTAAATATCTAAATAGTCGTCCCATAGTTAAATAGCTAGATATTACGGTTCAATATCCAGTTTTCTCCGTGTACGATAACATTTAAAGTTCCTTGACGTTCTTTAAAATCTAATAAAATTATTAGAAATTTCATGAAATTCTATAAAATCTTCTAAAACCCATAAAATCCCTTAAAATTGTTAGAAATCTCATAAAATTTCACAAAATTCTTTAAAATTCCATAAAATATTTTGAAAATTATAAAAATCTCGTGACTTCTTTTAAAATTCCTGAAAATTATATTACAACATTTAAAATTCCTTAAAGTTCCTTAAAATACTCTGAAACCCTTTGAAATCTCTTAAAATTCCTCGAAACTTCATAAGATTTAGAATCCCTTAAATTCTCTTAAAACGCTGAGAAACCTTTTCAAATCACTTAAAATTTCATGAAAACCTTCGAAATTGCTTAACATTCGTCATGATTTCTTACAACTCCCAAAAACCTCTTGAAATCCCTTAAAAATCCACAAAAATCATTAAAATCACAAATCTCTTGAAATCGATGTCAAAATTAACAAAAATTTCTAAAAATTTATTTTAAAAAACTCTTTGAATTTCTTAACATTTAGAATCTCTTAGAATCCTTAGAAATCTTATCAAATTTCATGAAATCCTTAAAAATACTACAAAATTTTTTAATAATTAGAACAATCTAATAAAATCCCTTAAAATTTTACCACAATCTTCGAAATCCTTTTAAATTCTACAAATTCTTTTAAAAATCATACATGTGTAGAAATTCTTTTGAAATCCCTCAAAAAAATTATCTGAAAAACTTTAAAATCCTTTAAACCTCATAAAATATTTTAAAACTCATAAAAATCTCTTGAAATCTTTTTAAATTGATGAAAACCTTTTAATATTCCCATCAGAAACTTTTTGAAATGCTTTAAATTTTACAATAACATTTAAAGTCTCTTTACGTCCTTTAAAATCGATTAAAATTATTAGAAATCTCGTTACATTCCATGAAATCCTGAAAATTCTTTAAAATTATTTAAAAATCAGAAAATTCCTTAAAATTATTAAAAAATCTCTTCTTTTAAAATTCCAGGAAATTTCATTGTAATATTTAAAATACCTTAAAGTCCCTTAAAATTCTTTGAAACCTTTTGAAATATCTTAAAATTCCTGGAAACTTCACAACAGGATTTAGAATTCCTTAAAATCTCTTAAAATACTCAGAAACCTTTTGAAATCACATAAAATTTCACAAAAGTCTTCGAAACCGCTTAAAATTCATTGTAATCTCTTAAAGTTCTTAGAAACCTCTTAATATTCCTCAAAATTTCAAAAAATTTAAAATCCCTTGCTAGCTTTAAAAATTCTCTTGAAATTTCATGAATTCCGTTAAAATTTCGCGAAATATCCTGAAATACCTTAAAATTCTACGAAATCTTTTTTAAAATCCTAAAAATCTTTAGAGCTTCGTAAAAATCACCTGAAAATGGTCAAAATTCATTAAAATTCATAGAAATCTCTTGAAATACCTCTCTCCAAAAAATGATGTAACGAAATGTCCCTAAAATCTCGGTTAAATTGTTGTTTCAAACCTACTCTCTGAATTTGAATCAGAAAAATTTCATTGATTTTTTAATGACTTGAAATTGTAAGAAATTAAATAAATACTTGTGCGCGTAGCGCACGTGTTGGTCTGCTAGTTATATTAAATATTTCTACTCACAATTATATCTATAGATATAATATGTTTTAGTCAGTAAACTTGAAAGATTATCAAATACTCTTGGAGTATTAAAAAATTTTAATGAATTATCTCATATGGGTGTCTAATTAGACACTTATAACATTTATTTGAATTTGAATTTCAAGGAAATATTAATCACCATACATAACGAGATTACGCGTGTATGGCGCAATGACAATAATTTCTCGAGCAATAATATGGCAGCCGCAGGTTGATCTTGCACTTGACTGTGATCCTGCCTTATAGAGACTGGAGTCTTAGCTGTCTTCTCTCGACTCTCCTCCATTTCTCCTGCTTCAGAGTGCCGTTTCATTTTCTACATCGCCGTAAATTCCCTTTTTCAACTATCGCTCGTGACACTTTATTGGCAATTATTGCTCACTCAGTGCGCTTTTGTAAAAAGCACGTCAAACGTTCCCTCCTTCACACTCGCACTCTCGTCCAGTAATTCGCTTCTCTTCCGTCAGCATCTTTAGCTACATTCAGTTTTATTTTCCCTTCCGAGTTTCTTAATTTCACCTCGTTAGAGTTTTGCCTTCTTTTTATTAAGATTTACGTTTGCATTTAAAATATCAGCAAATTAGTATCCATTTTAGCTGAAGAGTGAAGTACTGTTAAAAGTTATCGTATTCTATTTGAATATTAAAAAAAAATGGTTTGAGAGACTGGATATGTCACCCATTGCCTGAACCTTGAGTCAGCTTTTTATAACTAACAGGTGTGATACATACGAAATGAGACATATGATTATAAGGAGACAGGTACCTCTATGAGGCATCACTTGCTGCCCCAAGAACAATATATCACATGGGTAAGAGAGCTGCGTCGTTGATTCATGCGGCGCTTCTTCTGCTCGAAGAAAGCATATGAAATGTGCGATAACTTCCGGCAATGGTGATGGTCAAGTACATGCATATTGCATACTTACGAGAGCAAGAATGTTAAAGAACCTAACGTCGCAGAAACATGAGCTGATTTTTTATAATATCATTCAGTACTCCTACAATTTGTATGACGTGTGTTAGGTATTAAAGATAGTCGGCCGATTCGATACCAATTTGATGAAATTAAGTAAATTATGTGAAAGGGAGATTTATATATTTAAGAAAAAAGAGAGTCCTTTCTCTTTTGATGATGAAGCTCATGGGCCATCAGAAAAAGAGAGAATTGGACATCGATTGGCTTACTCTCAAACTCGCGGGATTGTTGTGAGACCTTGCAGGCTTCAATCATTGTCAATCAGTTTGTACGAGGCACCGTTACTGTGTCTTCGTTGTTGGCCAGCTTGTCCTTTTGTGCGCCTAATACCATTCTTTTACAACATTCCAATGTTTCCAACCAGTCCCGTTTTTCACAACGCCACTTTGTAGTTTCTACTATAAGACAAAGCTTAAACAATGTCGAGGGACAAGTGCCCAATGCCAAGTGTCATTGTGGGAAAAAGAGGCATTTCTCAATCTTCCAGAGAAATTAACTATCCCAGGGTGGCTACATGTCAGGGAAGTCAGGGAAGTCAAGGAAATGTCAGGGAAAAAAAATTTGTCAGGGAAGTCAGGGAAATGTCAGGGAAAAGCGAGTAAAGGGAAAGTAGGGAAAATATCAATTGACATTTATGCTAATTATGTTATTTTTGTCGTATTGTTTATATAGATATTATAGTTTATTTAATAGATTTGAGAAACTTTCCAAGGATTTCGAAGGATTATAAAGAATTTCCAGGCATTCTTTGAGATTCTTTGGGTTTCTAATGATTTCAAGAGATTTTCAATAATTTTAAAAGATTTTAATAGGTTTCTAGGAATTTAAAGAATTACAAGAGATTTGTATAATATTAAACAAATTTAGTGAAATTTTAAAAAACTTCACGAAATTTTAAGGAATTTTAAAGTTCCTTGTGGAAGTTTAAAGGATTTTAAAAAGCTTGTAAGAATTTTAAGAAATTTTAATTTTTTAAAGTAATTTTAAATGATTTTAATGATCCTCATGGAAGTTTAAAGGATTTCATGAGATTTTTATGATTTTAAAAAGATTTTGTAGAATTTTATAAAATTTTAAGGGAGTTTTAAGTATTTTAAAGAATTTGAAAGTTTTTTATGAAATTATAAAGGATTTTAAGAAACTTGGAAGACATTTTAAGGGATTATAAATATTTTCGTGGAAATATAAAGAATTTGAAGAAGCTTGTAAAAATTTTAAAAAAAATTTGAAGAATATTCCTCGTGAAATTAAAACAAATTAAAAAAATTATTTTTTATTTTTAAAGGTTTTTGTGAGGTTTTTGTTTCCAAGAATTTTTATTTGGAGACTTTAATGTATTTTAGGGAATTTCAAAGTTCCTTATTGAATTTTAAAGGATTTCACAAGATTTTTATGATTCGTAAGAGATTTTGTGAAAATGTAAAGGATTTCATGGAATTTTAGTAGATTTTAAAGAATTTATGACATTTTATAGGATTTTAAAAATTATAGTGAAATTTTAAGGAATGTAAATATGTTTCTAGGAATTTCAAAAGATTTCAGTGAATTTTACGGGATTTCAATAAGTTTTCAATAATTTAAGAGATTTTGACGCATTTTAAGAGATTTTAAAATTCCTCGTGGAATTTAAAAATATTTCACGAGATTTTGAAATTTTTTATGGAATTTTGAAGGATTACAGGAAATTTTAAGAGAGATTTTTAGGAATTTTAAAAGATTTTGAAGTTTTTCTTGGAATTTAAAGTATTTCGAAGGATTTAGATTCAGATGAACTTCAAAAGTACTTCATGAAATTTCAAGAGATTTTTAAGGAACTTTAGGGAATTCAAAGAATTTTAAGGATTTTTAAAGTTCCTTGAGAAATTTTAAAGGATTTCACGAGATTTTTATGATTTTCTAAAGATTTTGTGGAATTTTAGGGAATTTTGAAAAGTTTTCATATATTATAAAGGTTTTTTTACGAATATTAAGGGATCTGAAAGTTTTTCGTACAATTATAAACGAATTTAAGAAATTTGTAAGAATTTTAAGAGATTTTAATGTTCTTCGTGGAATTTTTAAAGGATTTCATGAGATTTTTATGATTTTTAAACGATTTTGTGAAATTTTACAAAATTTTAAGGGATTTTTATATATTTTAAAGAATTTAGATAATTTAGTTTTTAGTTTTGAAAAATTAGTTTTTCATGGAATTATAAAGGATTTTAAGAAAGTTGGAAGATTTTAAAGAAATTGTAAGGGATTATTAAATATTCTCGTGGAATTAAAAAAAATTTTAAGAAATTTTGTTTTTTTAACAGTGATTTTAAGGAATTTTAGTGAAAATCTTTAAAATAATTTTAAAGATATTAAATATTCCTCGTGGAATTAAAACAAATTTCAAAAATTATTTTTTGTTTTTAAAGGATTTTGTTTTCAAGAATTTTTATTTAGAGATTTTAATGTATTTTAGGGAATTTCTAAGTTCCTTATTGAATTTTAAAGGATTTCACAAGATTTTTATGATTCGTAAGAGATTTTGTGAAACTGTAAAGGATTTCATGGAATGCAAATAGATTTGTAAAGAATTTATGACATTTTACAGGATTTTAAAACTTATAGTGAAATTTTAAGGAATGTAAATATGTTTCTGGGAATTTCAAAAGATTTCAGTGAATTTCAAGGGATTTCAATAAGTTTCCAATAATTTTAAGAGATTTTGACGCATTGCAAGAGATATTAAAGTTCCTCGTTAAATTTGAAGTATTTCAAGAGATTTTCAAAAAATTTTGTGGAATTTTGAAAGCTTGTAGGTTTTAAGAGATTTTTATGAATTTGAAAAGATTTTGAAGTTTTTTGAGGAATCTAAAGGATTTTAAATGATTTTGATGAATTTTAAATCAATTAGTGAAAATTGAAAGGTTTTCTCGAATTTAAAAATGTTTTAAGGAATTTGAAGAGTTTTCCAAGGTTGTCATAAATTTGAGAGATTTTTGCGAATTTCTGTCAGGGAAATTTGTCTGATAGGCAGGGAATAGTCAGGGAAATGCCAGGGAAATAAAAGAATTGAATCTTGTGGCCACCCTTGTATCCCCATTTAATTTTATATCCAAAAGAAAATATTCATATTGGCACTAGCTAGGTCTAACTTATTTTCCTTGTACAATAGTCAATATCAGAAAATAAGTGTGTCCATATTTTCACTTAATGGCAGAAAGGATTACGTTTGTCCCTTTCGAAACTAATGTCCTGAGAGAAAATGCAACTTCGACTTGTAACCCACGAAGACCGCCAGCTGACTCTTTGACCAGAGCACAAAGTAGTGGAGGAGAGGATATTTATACTTGGCAAATAGACTTTACGGTTTCACCGTAACTACTCTCGTAACAGTAACCTCGCTATCTACTGTCTCCGTGACACCTTTTCCTTCATGTAATGACGATCATAGACAAGAAAGAGAGATAAATAAATGCAAAACACTGACTCCAAGAAATGAGGTGTTTAGCCACCATTAATAAAACGTGCATCGAGAGAGCAAAAGTAGAGTGTGCCAAAGAGTTTCCAAGAAAATATCAAGGCAATGTCTTTGAAAAAACATGCACTTTCATCAGAAATTATTTTGTTTTTCTCAATGTGTACAATCTTCAAGATTCATCCTGTAATTTTTCTAAAACAACATTATAAGAGATTGGTAGAAATATATTGATATTTCAATGCATCAATAGATGCAGTTGTTTGTAAAAACAGAGATTCATTCGTTGAAATCCATATAATTCATAAGATCGAAGCAGTTACTAAGCAAGACTAAAAAGTAACGGTACTTCCCGACCTTCGCCCTTGGGAAGGAAGTCCGTTGACATCTTGCGGTCCTGAAAAGACGAAGTATGTGTCTGTTGACTCGTTGATGGTACATAAAATACCTTATACGCGCTACCACTGATCGTAGATCTTGATAAGATATATAATCAATGTCCGTTGTCATCGGGAAGTATCGTTCGTTCGATAACGACACTGAAGTCTCGCTTGCAGATTAAGCTGCACTTCCCAAAAACAACTTCCACTCCGTACAGAACATGAGAGTGTCTCCTTTTTTTTGTGTCACGGTGATGAAGAAAAGCGCGGAGAGCGCAGAGAGGCGGTTGAGTGACTTTTTACGCTATTGAGAGAAAGAAAGAACGAATAAATGAAAGAGAATCCAGAAGAGATCGTAAGGAGAAAAGAGAGCCAGTTTATACTAGTTTATAAACGTTTTTGGTATTTTTCGAGGTCCACATCATGAAAATCTCAGGGTATCAAAACATTGCAAATTTTATGTATCTAATAAAATTAATTATAATTATAATTACATATCCTATCTTAAAAAAGTGATGTCACGAAATGTCTAGAAAATCTTGCATACGCTGTTGTTGCAAACCTGATTGGCTTTTGAATGACTTGAAGTTGTAAAAAAAAAACAAAATAATCGTGCGCGTGTTGGTCTGCTAGTATTATAAAAATAATGTGTGTACATTGTGTACTTTATAAAACAATTGAAAACTTTCGTTGTGCAATATTTTGATGCGCTTTTCAGGCTCAAATTGATATTCTGGGATGTGATTATGATACGGGTATAAGAAGTCAATAAGTACCGTAGGAGAAGCTTACCCACTTCTGTCTCTCGAAAATAGTGATCGGATAGTAATTTGCGTCGACAAAGTTTAACTTATCTATCCACAGACCAAGTTCCGGCAGCGCTTTGCATTTGCGGGTACCGCCATAGCCATTGGTTATTAATTGAATGATTGCACCTTTGGCCATTTATTATACGCACCTTAATTCGCTCGTTTCGTCCTGTTATCTTATGAAACGTCTCGAGGAGGGCTCGCGGAAGCCCATTATACGTCTATAATAAGCACCTATGTACTGCGCTCGAAGAAGAGTTTTGTATCGCCATCGAAAGGCGGCATCTCTGCTCTTGTGTTTAAAGAGTCCTTACTTATATGTATGCATGACATTTCATGCCATTAGGAGATAGTGGGAAGGTATTTCAGGATCATTATGAAATTGGTGGTATACTCGATGGGTTCGGGGTGAGGTATTACTTTACCTTGCATCATATTTCTTAAAGGAAAACCAGGGTGGCCACATGTAAGGAAAGTCAGGGAAAAAAAAGTTTTTCAGGGAAGTCAGGGAAAATAGAAATTGAAATTTACGTTAACTATGTTATTTTCGTCGTATTATATATATATATAATTTTTATAATTTATTTAACAAATTTTAGAAACTATCCAAAGATTTCGAAGGATTATAAATAATTTCCAGGTATTCTCTGAGATTCTCTAGGTTTCTAATGATTCCAAGAGATTTTCAATAATTTATAAAATTTTTAAGCGGTTTCTAGGAATTTTAAATTATTACAAGAGATATTTATAATATTTAAAAGATTGAGTTGAATTTTAAAAGGACTTTATGAAATTTTAAGAGATTTTTAAGGAAGTGTAGGGAATTTAAAGAATTTTAAGGAATTTTAAAGTTCCTTGAGAAATTTTAAAGGATTTCACGAGATTTTTAGGATTTTCTACAGATTTTGTGGAATTTTAGAGAATTTTGAAAAGTTTTCAAAAATTATAAATGTTTTTTTACGTTTTTTAAAGGATTTAAAAGTTTTTCATGGAATTATGAAGGAATTTAAGAAACTTGTAAGAATTTTAAGAGAATTTAAGGAATTATAAATATTCTCGTGGTATTTAAAAGGATTTTAAAAAGCTTCTAAGAATTTTAAGAAATTTTAATTACTTTAAAGTGATTTTAAAAAATTCAAATTTTCCTCATGGAATTTTAAAGGATTTCACAAAATTTTTATGATTTATAAAAGGTTTTGTGGAAGCTTAAGAAATTTCAAAAGGCTGTCAAGAATTTTAAGAAATCTTTACGTATTTGAAGGTTTCTTGTGGAATTCTAAAGGATTACAAGAGCTTTGTATAATATTTAAAATATTTAGTTGAATTTTAAAAGGACTTCATGAAATTTTAAGATATTTTTAAGGAAGTTTAAGAAATTTAAAGAATTTTATGGAACTTTAAAGTTCCTTGAGAAATTTTAAAAGATTTCACGAGACTTTTTATGATTTTCTAAAGATTTTGTGGAATTTTAGGGAATTTTGAAAAGTTTTCAAAAATTATAAAAGTTTTTTCTACGTATTTTAAGGGATTTAAAAGTTTTTTTGGAATTATAAAGGAATTTAAGAAACTTGTAAGAATTGAAAGGGAATTTAAGGTATTATAAATATTCTCGTCGAATTTAAAAGGATTTGAAAAAGCTTGTAAGAATTTTAAAAAATGTTAATTACTTTAAGGTGATTTTAAAGAATTTAAATTTTTCTGCTGGAATTTTAAAGGATTTCACAAAATTTTTATGACTTATAAAAGATTTTGTAGAAGTTTAAGGAATTTCAAGAGAGGCTTTCAAAAATTTTAAGAAATCTTTACGTATTTTAAGGGATTTTAATGTTTTTCGTGGAATTCTAAAGGAATTTAAGAAGCTTGTAAAAATAGTAAGTAATTTTGACTTTTTAAAAATGATTTTAAGTAATTTTAATAGTTCTCATAGAATTAAAAAAAATTTCAAGTCATTTTTTATTTTTAGGAGATTTTGTGACATTGTTTATTTCAAGAGTTCTTTTTAATAGATTTTAATGCACTTTAGGGAATTTTAAAGAATTTCACGAGATGCTGAAAATGTTTTATGGAATTTTAAAAAGATTAGTGAAAATTGAATGAATCACATGAAATATTAACAAATTTGAAGGGATTTCGTGGAATTTTAAGATGTTTCTAAGAATTTCAAGAAATTTCAATGAATTTTAAAAGATCTTTTCAAAATTTCTTCTAAATTCGAGAGATTTTTACGAATGTTAAATATTGTCAAGTGATATTAAATTTCAAAATATTTAAAGTGATATTATACGAAATTTTTGAAAAATTTCAATAGTATTATTATTAAAAATTTATACGTATTTTGAATATTTTTCTGTCAGGGAAATTTGTTTGAAAGTCAGGGAAATGTCAGGGAAATTGAAAAATTGAATCTTGTGGCCACCCTGAAAACTCAAAACAGTTTTGGTTTGAGTCATTTTATTGAGGACAACTATTTTTGTATCAATGGAAGCTATGTAAAAAATTGGAGATACTTTTTTTTCTATGGTCCAGAATAGAATGGGGTGGGGGTGGTAAGAGAAAGAGAGGTCGAAGTTCGAAAGTAGCAGGGTCCCAATCGCGATTTCAGGATCACGTTTCTGGATTGCCAAGAGCCTCGGAATCATTTTCTCGCAGAATCCTTCTTAATTGGCTCTGGCATCGTCGACCCAGTTGCCTGCATCTGGTCATTTTGTATTAGCTTACCTTACGAAGGTCGTATTATCCCACGCTCATTGGTGGTAGGTGTGTCAAGACAACCAACAGGTAACAAGGTGCGTGCTGTTCTCGCCTCGAGACTTCGTATTGGCTTGTACACTATGTGGGTTTCCAGAGACTCGTTCCCTTGCTTCGTCCTTAGTCTTTAATAAAGGAGAAATTGTGAAAATCCTCCTGGACCGAGTTGGTTGCATCGTTGCATAAACTTGTGAATCCAGTCGGTTAATAATGATCGCTGGAGACCCGGAAGACAACTAATGTTTTAATTGCCTGCCATTTGTCACATTAAGTCTGTACCTCTATGACGAAGGATCATAATGTTTGTCTAATGCTTATCCGCTGATTAATTTGTCAGGAATTCTTCGCGAATTTTTATTAATTAGCTAGTGATTAATTCAGACATTTACAATATAACCATACAGTGTTCGGATTGTTAACTTTTTTATTTTTATGCGATGTGTCACGACTATTTCTAAACTTGGAAGAATGTTTAGTGCTCTTACTTTTTAAATGATGAAAAATACTTATGATATAGTATATTTGTCAAGGAAATTTCTATGGTCTTTAATGAATTGAAGAATTTTTCAAAACGATACAAGATCTTGAAATATCTCAATTATTACAATCTCAAGATTTGAATATTTTCTCAAGTGATATACAGCTTACATAAATCAGAATTTTTTTGTGAGGAGTATTACGTGATGGCACAGATGGCACCATGCTGTCGTGAGCTCCACAGGTTTCAGAAACCAGTTTATAATGCAACCCTCAGCTAGTCATTGTTTGTATTTCTTGAACCATTGAGTTATTGAAGAATTCTAAGAGTAGGTGGTACAGGTTGAGAACACAGAAACGTTAGATGCTCCTACAAAATCAGTCAATTCAATGTTTAGTCTAAGTTTAGAGTTTTGAAAGACTTATAAGCTTATAAACTTTTGCAAAGGAGACTGAGCGTAACGATAAATCATATGATGTCTGTTTTAAAGCCTCATTAACAAATTTATCGTCCTTATAGTAAGACATATGAATGCGATTCGCTCTATATACTATTCCCTGACATTTACTGGACGTTTCCGTGCTAAAGTATCTAGAAGACATCTCCAGAACATTTTGTGACACTGGTGCAGAGTATAAAGCAAAAACACAAACACAGAGTATGTGGGAAGTGTAGAACGATAAAAATGTGACAGTTCCGTTGGATCTGGCTTTCACACGAGTCAAGTCATTAATGAATCGTCCTGTAGTGCTGACAACACGAGTATCTTTACATACCTAGCAGTCGAGTCAACACCAGGGACGGTCGTCTAGATAGCTCACCCACGACCGTCCTGTTCCGATAACGGGTTTAGTCGCGCCGTGTTATAATTACTAACTCTGTACAAAACATCTTTATATATTGTCCCGTAAATTAACTCATTACGTAGAATCGGAGGAATCGTTAATTAGCATCGAACCGGTGCACAGAGTAGAGCTTTGCCAGTTTGCATCTATAACTTTCTGACGCTCTGGCGCGCCGAGCAGCTTTTGTCGATTGCTGCATTTCCTGATCTCTTCTAGTGAGGAAAAAGACCCTGATTAGAATAAATTAACATATCAAAGCTTCTCTGGGAAGGTGGTGGCCTCAGCACTTCCCCGACTTAAAGGAAAATAAAGAATCTGACTGGCAAGGGCAACGATTTCCAGTCACTCCCATTTTTTTAGTTTTACTTTTACATTGATATGATTATCTTTACTTACACGTTTTGCTTTCAGTCTTCAGATACATATCAATAGGTTCTTTAATTTATCAATTACACGAGTTTATTGGACGTATATATCATGTCATTTTACAGACATTTTTTAAGTGTATTAATTGCGAAGCAATTAATATAATCAAACTATCTTGTTAGTAGAATTATATGTATACACGGAAAAAATTATTTTCTTAGATTTTAAAACAGTATTTGCTGACTTTCGGACACAGAGAAGTCAGAGAAAAGTATTATAATATTTCAGTGAATTT
>CAJFCO010000177.1:1535661-1563922 GCA_904066015.1 Synergus gifuensis | reverse complement strand
ACTCTCCAAATTTTGACTCTCCAACTTTGACCCTCCAGTTTTCTCCGTGTGACGACTTGACGCACGATGGATTAATTGCGTATCACGTCGTCACGCCGATTAGAATATCTTGACTGAGTGTAGGTACCACCAATGAATTAAATTCTCTCCAGAAAAAGAGAGTATGTGAGTCTCTCACTTCCAATCATCCAATTCCTTGTATTGATACTTTCTTTGTCTTTTTTATGCCTTCCGTTTTTGCAAATGCATGTTTTCACTCGGAAATCACATTCGAGATTATGGGAGCGTGATACTTAACGAGACAGGAACCTGTCTTGTTGCATCCTAACCCTTCCGGGCATCGAGTGCAATGTCTGCATAATTTCGCGTCATGGAATCATACGAGATGTCGAGTCTATTTCTCGGAGAAAAATGCACGCAGTTTACATTAATCAATGACGGCGGCATGGCGCCGAGTCATTTTAAACGTGCTAGGAAGTGTCTTTGCCTTTAAGATATAGAAAAGCCTTCTGCTCATACTTACGTTTAATTGAAAATTACATTTAAATTCTAGGAAAGCTGAAATTATATATGTCCTCAGTTGCATAATTGGCTAGCTCCCATAAATGAAATGTGAATGGTTTCTAGTTCCATCCAGGCCGAGTTTTATTTGAGACGAATAATTTTCATCCTTTGTCTTCAAAAAATACTTCTTTAGATAAAAATCCTGAATCTCTGAACGAAGGTCAACAACCGCCGAAACCGCACGAAAAGACTTCATTGGGCGGGTTTTTTTTATGTCTCACCGATAAAATATACGGCTTCCTAGGAACGAAGTTTCCATAATACCAGGGTGTGAGACCCTTGCTCCTCCCGCAGCGACAAAATGTAATATGTATAGAGGTTGGATGAAGAGTCTAGAAACTTAAAGAAAAAAGAGTAGGAAAAAAGAAAATAGGGGAGTAGAAAGGAAAGGAAAAGGAGGGCCGACGCACCATGACAAACATTTTCGACGAGGACTTTCTCTGAAGGGGATTCTTGCAACCCTCGAAAAACTCAGCAAAGTCATCTCGACAGAGTCCGATACGATTCCCACCCTTCGCAACTCTGACTCTCCCACGTTTCTCGTTTGGGACGCATCTATATTCGCCATCTTGAATTACATGGCTTCCGGTGGGTGGGTCGTTCTTCCCCGCAATTTGAGGCTATATATGTACACCAACGTCGATATAGCAAGGGTGGAAAATGGCGGAAACCGTCAAGGGGTTGAAGATAGGGAAGAGGCTGCAGATAAAGCACTCTGATTATGAGTTTTCCTTTTGTCAGCACGTTTCATCTCGGTACAAATATCACCATTTTACATGTTCTTATCATGATTATGTGCAACAGTTTTTTAGACTTATAAAAAACCCGCCAAGTGGCTTGTAGTATTTAAATTAACATATTTTTTTTAATCTATATCTCAAATCAAAATTATGTTAAATTTCAGTCTTGAATGAAGAGGAATATTAAGCGAAATTGAATGAAATTTTAGATAAAAATGATTTTAATGTGACTGATAAATTGAATTGAACTTAGTCTGGTAGTTATCATGTGAACTCGTATTGATTCGACATAACAAAGGGAGGGGAACTCTGTCTTCAATAAGAGATAATCCCAAAATAATTTCCTGATCTCTTTCGAGTAGCCACGTGGGATTTCTCCGGCTGGTCGGGAATTCTCTCGTTCAATGACTTTTCTCCCTCTTCATCTCTCTCTCTCTCTCTCTTTTCTTTCCCCCTAGCGCATCCTCTCCCTCTCGCTCTCCTTGAAATTTTCGTCTTCTATTTCCCGCCGGTTTCAATGAACTTTCGTCGTCGACGACGACTTATGTGCAACCCTGAGTGAAGTGGTGCTAGGCACTGCCTTGCCTGACCTACCACTAAGAGAAGTAGAATATGCAAACACTGGAACATTGAAAAATATGTAAATAACCGGGTTCATCCATTATCCGACACGAAGTCGTGCTACGTGGGACTATGTGCTTTTTGTTCCACACAGCCTTTCGCAGAAGCTGATACTGGCTTTAAATACTCTCGAGAACCACTTGGATAAGAGAACACACATTCGATAATAGGGATGTTCTTGGTGGTTTATAATCTGCGATTCTAAGTGATCTTTAATTTTATTCTACGTTTGCAGAATAATTTTTGCAAACGTTTAATAAGTTTAATAAGTTGCAAATAATAAGTTTTAGTTCTCATCCTTATTTCAATTTCGTTGTATTTTAAAACTCTTGAAATCTTATGCAATTCTTTGAAATCTTTAGAAAACCTTTTTCATTAGAATCTATTCTAAAAAGATGATTGAGTCGAAGTCGAAATATCGTAACGCCTATTCCGCACTCCTGATTCGTCGTCGTGTAAGTATCGATAGTGATTTTCGATAATCGATATATGCCGAATCGTAAATTCCGCGTGAATTGAATTTGAAATTTTGAATTTGGCTTCGTTAATAAGCATTTTGTCACGAGTCTAAACTCGAAATACATTGAAAATCTAGGAATTTTATGGAATTTTTAAAGATTTTATGGGAGATAATGGGATTTTAAATGTTATCGTAGAACTTTAAAGAATTTCAAGAAGTTTCTGGGAATTTTTAGAATTTTTCACGACTTTGATCAGATTTCAATCGGACTTCAAGGTACTTTTATGACTTTTGAAATATGTATTTTGTGGGATTTAAAATAAAGAATTTAAAACTTGATAGGGAATTTTATTGAGGAATTTCAAAAGCTTTTTATGATTTTTAAAAGATTTTGTGGAATTTACAAGGATTTCATGGAATTTGGCGAAATTTTGAATAATTTACAGAGATTTTAAATCTTAAGGAATTTCAAGATGTTTCTAGGAATTTTTAGGGATTTTCATGAATTTTATCGTGGATTTCAAAAGATTTATGATTTTAAAAATTTTTGTGGAATTTTAAGGGATTTAGAAAGGTTTCCGAGATTTTAAATCTTGTCGTAGAATTTCGAAGTTTCTGATAATCTTAAAGGATTTTAAGGGATTATAAATTTTATCATGTAATTTTCAGAAATGTTAAGAGAATTCAAGAGATTCTAATGATTTGTAAAAGACATCGCATTTTTAAGGGTTTTATTAAATTTTATGAGATTTTTAATAATTTTAAAGGATTTCAAGAAATTTATCTGATTTTTGAAAGATATTGTGAAATTTTTATGGATCTGATGCATTTTTATGAGATTTCTAATATTTTAAAAGACTTCAAGAGATTTTTCTAATTTTTAAAAGATTTTGTGGAATTTTAAGGGATTTCATAGAATTTGATGAGATTTTTAATACCTTCAATGGATTGTAAAGCATATAAAAGGAATTTTAATTGTTATCATTGAATTTTAAAGAATTTCAAGAAGTTTCTGGAAATTTTAAGAGATTTAAAAACATAACTGAGATTTTTAAAAGATTTTTAAGAGATTTTAATAATTTTTAAAAGACTTTATCGCATTTTTTCAGATTTTATTAAATTTTTTGAGATTTCTAATAATTTTAAAGGATTTCAATAGACTTTTCTGATTTTTAAAAGATTCTATGGAATTTCTAAAGATTTCATGGAATTGGACGAGATCTTTAATACTTTTAATGAATTTTGAATGATATGAAGGGAATTTAAATGTTTATTGTAGAATTTTAAAGAATTTCAAGAAGTTTCTTGGAATTTTAAGAGGTTTTCAGGACTTTGATCATATTTCAATCGAATTTCAAGGGATTTTTATGACTTAAAATATTTTATGTGATTTAAAGGACTTTAAAACTTGTCAAAGAATTTTATTGAGTGATTTAAAAAGATTTTTATAATTTTTAAAAGACTTTGTAGAATTTACAAAGATTTCGAAGGTTTTCGTCAAATTTTAAGGGGTTTCAAAAAATATTTCTAATTCATAAAAGATTTTGTAATATTTTTAAGGTTGTCATGGAATTTGATGAAATTTGTAATGATTTTAAGAGATTTTAAGAGTTGAGAAGTTTCTAGAGGTCGCTAGAAATTTTTAGAGATTTTCATGAATTTTAACGTGGATTTCAGAATTTTTTTGAATTTTTAAGGATTTCATGGAATTTGAAGATATTTCTAATACTTTTAATGGATTTTAAAGGATATAAAGGGGATCTGAATTGTTCTCATTAAATTTAAAAGAATCTCAAGAAGTTTTTGAAAATTTTAAGAGATTTTCACGAATTTTAATCGATTTCACGGGTTTTCAAAGGTTTCTTGGAATTTTTAGAGATTTTCATGAACTTTAACATAGATTTTAAGAGATTAGAGAAATCTCTTGAAATCATCTGACTCGTATTATAAAAATCTTATGATATCTCTTGCAATTCTTTCGAAACTCCATCATTTTATTTGTTAAACTTCCTGATTTGAATGAATTTAAAGTTAAAGTCGTAATCGGTTTCATTTTTAATGAAGGCTTTTTAATTTTTTTGCATGATTTTCCGGAAAGTAATTGTTGATGGCTATAAACATAGAAAAGGAAGGATTGGAGAATAGGAACGATTGCGTGCAGATTCCTTCTTTATTCTATGGGTTTTCTTCCTTTTTTTGCGTTAGCGCCCTCTTGTACGATAAAAAGTTGGCGAAAGAGTGTCCGTGTATGGAGGTGCCTTTAATTATTGCTCAATCCGAGAAGCATCGCTTTAGATTCCGAACTTCCGGTCCGGGCTAGCGCTTTTGCGAACCTTATCTCTGTTTTTCACGTGAGCTCTGTGTGCCTTTAAATCACCGGAGTAATTAAAAGTCCGCCGTCGTCCACGCCCCTGTCTCCGTTTACTGACGGGCTGGAGAAGCGCGAAGTTTTACGATTTCAAAAAGTGCGCGAAAAGTTTTGCAAATCCCACCTCACAAGTTTCGCGAGCTTTAAACTCATCGACCAAGCACGATATAAAATTTGGCAACTATCTTTTTCCGTGACCTTAGCAATTTCGTTAGCCTTGGAAAATGATGGTCTCTTTGCACAGAAAATTGAATTCGGTTTTTATCTTAGATAATTATGTGTTCTTCAAATTATCAAAAGGTAAAGCTTTTGAAATTATCTCTCTCTTATAAGAGAGACCTCTCTTATTCGAGAGAGAATAATTTTGAAATATTATTTCATGACCTACAATTTTTACACCTACAATGTAGTTTCCACTTTGCTTTGCAAATTTTCGTTGTTGCGCATAATGTTCTTACAATATATTCAGCACTTCTAAAGGAAGTATTAACTCTCAAAATAAATATTCGAATAAGTTTCCAGTTACGTAAAAGATTACGAATATAGTCACCTAATTTCAACCCCACGCTGCAATTGTTTTCGTAGGGCATTCAAAATCAGATTTGAATGTAGATTTGCAAGATTCGATAGGCGTGGTATAAAAAATTCTTTTAATCATGAGACAATATTGTTGATATTGGAGGTATTTAGTTTCAGAAGCGACAGTGTTCCGATCTTGTTACGACATTGGAACGAGATCATTGAATATTCCACTTTCACTATTTGTCAAACTTGAAATTCAAAATCATCTAACCGCAGCATCGTTATCATATATATTACGTGTCATATTGTCGATAAGACTATTAGTTCTCCACCCGATGCTTTCGACTAAATACCAAATGTGTCTATACAGTCAGAAGAAAAGTAGGTGGGCTTTATTTTCTTTAAGAGAGCTCGAACTTCGTATTGAGAAGTAAATCCAATCTATTGTACAATATATCACTCTGGACTTTCAAGAATCTTATTTTCGATTATAGGTAGTACATATTTTCTATTTACTTTTCGTCGATTGCATCATTCGGAAGCATAGTAAATTTAAAAGAAAACTTTCTTTCTTAAACTAATATCAACTCTTAAATGTCGAAATAAGTGGCACTTGTTAATTGTTTAAAGAATATCTCTTTTAAAATAATTTATGGTAAAAGATTAAATTTGATGTTTGTAAATCTCGAAATCATTTTTACGTAGAAACAGTAAACATTATAACACACGTTTTTTAAAATTAAACTGAAAACCGATAACTGTTTGGAGTAAAATATTCCGCCCATAAGAGTTATATAAAATTCTTTTTAATTGAAGAAAGAGTCGTGTGTTTTTTACGTAACTTTAGGTGGGGAGGGGTTTCATTTAAATGTCTTTTCGAAACTGAGAATCATACAAGTGAAAAATTATCACGGCAGATAAATTTTACTACTAATCTCGTAATTCTTTCACACAAATAACATCTGTTGAAATACCTAGGAATATTATACCATCCTCATAATTGTTGGAAAGTTAACCTTTGAAAATTCCTTCACAATGTCTGAACTAGCTGTGAAGTTGTATCAACTTTTGTGCTCATTCAATGAGCACTTTGCTTCCTGTAAGCAAATATGATTTGCTTCCTCATAGACGAAGCATTAATTATTCTTTACATCAATATTAAATTTTGATTATTTGAGAAGTTATATTCGAAAAATTCATTTTCAAAAATTACAATAAAGCACAATTTTCTTATTTTTCAATGAAATGCATTAATCTTATAGGTCAATCGATTCGTCTCGACGCAAGGAACCTTTATTTTCCTTACGTCAGCTTCGAATTTTGAATATTATAGAAGTTATAGTTGAAAAACTAATTTTTTAAAATTAAATAAAACCATAACTTTGTTATTTTTCAATGAAATGAAATAATATTATAGACCAATCGATTCGTCTGGATGCAAGGAACATTTATTTTCCTTATGTCAAGTCAAAATTTTGATTATTTGAAAAGTTATAGTCGAAAAATTAATTTTTGAAAATACAATTAACCATAACATCCTTATTTTTCAATGAAATGCATTAATCTTACAGGTCAATCGATTCGTTTCGACATAAGGAATCTACGTTTTCCTTACATCATCTTTGAATTTTGATTATTTGAGAAGTTATAATGAAAAAATGAATTTTACGAAAATTATAAAAGTACACCACACTTGTGAAATTAAATATTTTGTTAAACCCTTATAAGAAATTCAACTAGGTCTATAGTGGAATAACTATGCAAAATTTCATCAATTTATCTCTACGCGTTTTCTAGAAATTTCTGGATCGTGACATACATCCATACACACTCATAAACACACACACACATACATCCGGACAATTTTTCAGGACATCATGTTAGATATATTGTCATTAAAATATGTTGAAAAAAACATTTTTTAGGAAACTGGATTTTGTCACCACCACAAAGCTTCCTCTATGAGGAAGCAATTGGAACTTTTAAAAGTTATACTTCCAATCCTCTTAAAAAGCTCTTGAAATCCTGTAAAATCGTTTTTATCTTCTGAATTCCCTCTTGAAGTCTGGAATTCAGGTGCACATTAAAATTGCCAGGACATCTTCGGCTGGTCATGTGGTCTTTTCTGTCGGAGAACTGTTTCTACTCGGTGCTTCGCACTTCCCTATTCTCGAGGATGTGACACGGCGGTGGCAACGGCGGCGGTGGTGGCACCGGTTCCGTGCTGTTGAAGATGGCGCGTCATTGTCTGGTGGGGGCGCAGTCACAGCGACCTGGTGGTAGGGGAACCTTGGGGTTTCCGACCGGCGACTGCGGCGCTCAAACCACCGACACGGGGGCATTGCCGTCGCAACCGTACGACTGGACGTCCACATCCGTCTCTCTGTCTGGTACCAGTCCTGAGTCCTCGTAGTCATCGTGTAGATGTTACAACCTTTCGTCCGAGATAACCACGTGCCTTCAATTGATCCGCGACTTCCGATCCCAGTTTTCTACCCTCAAGTGGTCTCTAGGCCCAGTGATGATGATTCAAAAAAATGTTTTTATCAAAACAATTGATCATCGAGTGAGACTTTCCGACTGAGGAACTCGACATGACCAGGAGTAATTAATTATCTGTGCCACGCTCGGGTTCTTTAGTTCTCCATCAATTGGATGGACTTGTTCGGACTTATACGTGAGGATCGTGACAACTGTTTCTACTTGTCCATTTTACTTTAGTTTTTTTTTCTTTCTTTTTTTTGAGTACCTAGTCCCGCTTAGTTCCGTGCATGTCGTGAATGAAGGGTCATTCGCACTAGCACGCCACGAAAGAGGTGAACGATTCGTCGTAGGTCAGTTCCCGAGGCGAGGCCATCGCCGATTAAGGCGAATACACACAGTGCCGGCGTGACTTTTGTATCGGTAGCGCCGCCGGCGTTCGCCAGCAAGACAGAGTGCGTGCCGCCATTGACCTTTTCGAGGCGATCGAATCGATAATCGAATTACGTTACTCACCTCCCAAGAGACCGTGACCTTCGTTGTGGTAATAGATCTCTCGTGGACCTCTCTTCCGAGTCTTGGGTAAAATTGAGACACCGCGAGTGCCATTAATGTGCCGTGGTTAAAGAACCGAGTGCGAGTAACAAAAAGTGTTTTCTGTTGTGACAGTCATTGACTGTGGAATAGTGTCAATTGTGGAATTCAAGACACTCAGCTATTGGATTCTTGCAGTGCCTTATTTGGGAAATACCTTTAAGAAAGTTTCTCCTGACTTGGGATTTTTCTCCTTGAGATTTTGGTAAGATTTTTAATTGTTTTATTGAATTTGGGATTAAGGATGTTTCGTGTCGCAGAAAATACATGGAATTCTAGGTGACATCATTTTGTGAATTGCACAGAAAACAGGAAACTTCTCTATGGGAACCGACAAGTAATTATGTATAAAAAAATGTCGAAGAGTGTAACTCTGTTGCAAAATTGTGTACTTAAAAGGTAGTTACCGCCTTCTGTTTCGATTGTATTGCATTAATTGGACACATACCAATACTGAAATCAGCGAACAAATTATGTTCTTGCATAACAAGGTGCGTTGCACGCTTGTTTACGAGGTTCTTGTGGTCACTGAAATCGTCAGGAAGCTCGTACTCCCGTAGAAGCGCCACCATAAATGTCGCCGACCTCTTGCAATTTGGTCTTGCGACAGGGGCGCGATTTCATGACGCCGTTAATTAAAACTCACCTCGCAAAATACTTGCGTAAGAAAAAAATGACCACTTAGTTTGGTTTCTCACCAAAAAGGAATGATACTTATCTTCATTTCTATATCTACCTTTTTCTTTCCCTATCTCTTTTATAATGTCACTCTATGCGAAGACAGTTGTCACAACGAATCCTACACAAAATTACACCAAAACGAGTTTAGCAGGTAACTAACTCGTCGCGCATAATCACAACTATGCATTTGCAAACAGGTCGTGCTGTGCTTCTTTTTATCAAAACAAGCGTAAAACTAAATTGCCGGAAGGCTTAGCGCAGTCTCAGATTACTTTAGGCTTTTAATTACCTTTGCGTATAAATAACTAATATGAAATCATTAATCTGTTAATTTATTTGATATAATTGAGTGTGAAAACCAGTTTAGATTGACAAATTTTCAAAAAAAAAAAAACTTTCTTTTTCAAATCATGGCGAATATTATTTCGATTCTTCAAACCGTGTTTACATATCATCTTGCTATCATTCCAGGGGAATTTAATTTATTATACTGTTTTAATGGAAATTGTATCCCCTCGAGTCATTTAACGTTTTCCCCTCATTGAACTCTTTTAACCATAAGAGCATTCATTGCGATAGACAGCGCGATTAATATTCTGACATAAGTTCTGACACGCTTTATGAAAAGTTGACAAGACATTTCATGGAAACATTCAATTAACAGATAGATATAGCCTTTTCTTCAGTTGAAGGCCTCGAGTAGAATATATTGTAAAAGTTTTACATATAGTTACGAAACAAGGAAAGGTAAATATTCTCTTGATTAACAGAAATCGTGCGACCGCAAATTTTCACATCATTTTCAGAAAAACGTAGGTATCCAACAGATATTAAATCTGCAAACCTGTGATTATAATTCAACATGTAAAGTGTAAGAGGCTCTAATTTGCCATGGGTGGTATTTTACAGTTAGCTTATTAAATGTTTCTTTACTTTCAATGTGCACATTGAGAGTTTGGTTGAGTTGTTCTCTTTCTGATGTATTTACGAATCGCTCACCGCCGACATAATAACCCTGTGTTTTAGTCATCAGGTCCGGTGGAATGAGCGTTTAAGAAATTAACCCTCGTATGAGGAGTACTCAACCTTAAAATCTCTCTGGAAGCCTAGGTCAGCTAAGAATGTATCTACTCTTTTTCATGCTTCTCAGTCCGAACGATGAGAGCACTTAACATGCATACGTATCCTTGAGAATATAACCCCATACCCATCGGAATTTAAAAAGACGTTCTGACAACCCGGGTTTAGGGCTCATAAAATAAAAAGCGATCGCGACGAGAACCCTTGGCAGCTGACGGACAATCACTGTAATTTACATGACGTAAAAACCCCATTCCTGCCAAAATCTTCAAAGTTGCCATCCGCACACAGAAATTACTCAGAAGCCAGAACTTTCCAAAAAGAGAAACAACTGTGAAAAAGATATAAGGAGATATTTCAAGTTATAAAATATCTTGACTGCCTGCAGCAGAAGATGAAAAGATTTTCGGAAAGAAATATTTTACAGCCGATCTGTAGGTGGTAAACTCGTATGCCTTCGGTCTATTTTTGGTTCAATAAAAATTGGGTGGTAACGGCCTTCGACTGAAGAATAGAGTTCGTCGGTTATTTCTATATATTTTGTATTGCTTTGTGCCTTAACAAAAAAAAAAAAAAAAAAAAAAAAAAAACGAAGAGAGTAAAATCCTAGTTCAGAAGCTTTGAATGGTGATCAAGTATTTTACAACTTAATCGGCCGACATAAAAGAAGATGCAGGAATGAAAGCGAAAATAAAGGAAGACGCTGATGAATAAAATGCTAGAAATTGTGGATTCCTTTTTCATACCAAAAGAAAATTCTTATAGAGTATCTCAAATCTTACATCATCCTCTCTATTCAAGTATGTATATCAGATCAAATTTAGAATAAGAACAAGATATGATTAGTTATTTTCATAAATTAACTCGGTGTTCAAAGCTGGGTGCCAGTTTCAGCATCAAATGCGAAATGTACAATAAAAAGTCCCTCGCGGTGTTGGTTTAAAAAGGAAATGTTAGCCTGCCAAAGGAATCTGATAAAGCAACAAATCTTAGCAATTCCTTTCATCAGTTTCCATTACCCAATAATTATCGACGCTGGAGAACGAAAATGACTTCTTATGCGAGTTTCGTGTCGCCCACGCATTAGTCAATTATGAACCATTAATCTGATATTCTTTCTCTTCGATTACATGCACACGTTTAAGGGACATGAGGCATACAAGAGTATGTGGACACTGCATTCAGGTAGCATTTCAGTACCTGCCGAGACTGTGGGCAGGTCGGAATGCAGGTTATGGTGCACGTGCGTGCGCATGTGCATTATCGTCCTAATACCGCTTTGCCCACAAAGCCAAGAGCCAAGAAGAACATGCACATGCAACTGTCTTTATCAGAGGCACGAGCATCGTACACAGCGCAGCGGTTCAGGACCAGCCTTATGGTTGTTGGTAGGCAGGCAGGTACGCCCACGCCATTAGATAATTCATATCATTGATATTACCAGCGGTAGGTAATGCGGTGCAACTGCACCATCGTCTTTGCCCGCCTAAAGATCCTCTCAAGAGATCGGTACCGCCGCTGCACGTTTTATTCATTCTTCTTGATTTGATATCAGAATACACCGTAAGAAGATACCAGTTACTCAAAAATATTCCCTCGAGATAAGGATATTCTGGTCAGAGTAGCAGAAAGAATGTTCTGCTCTTAAAAATGAGTGGAAACTCTTCTATTGAATAAACGGTACCACATTGATCAAATCTAACGATCTTATCAGAATCTAACGAGATGAAAATCAGTCAAAATAGAGTGTTTAAAAGTACACATTGTACAAATGATAATTAAAGAATATAGCTAAATTAGAATAAAGCTAATAGTGGTGTGATACACATGCTTCAACTAAGCACGAAAGTTTTCTGGATATATAAGTACAAGTATGTACCTGTTCCTCTATATTATGCAAGTGGTGTAAACTCCTCTTAAAAGCATCACGTACTTCACGGATCAAGTGTCCGGAAGCAAGACAATGAGCTTTCACTTGTTTCCGCTTTTCTGCTTCTTTTTGAAAGCTCTCTTTCTTTATTATTCTTACGTATAGAGAAGGAGAGAGATTCGGGTGTTGATGTAACGATGCTCGAATATCTCCTTTAACGAATTGAACCAGCCGGTGCGCAATTTGCGGTGAAACTTTCCTGATGGTAGGTTTGATCCCATTTTTCCGTATCCTTTCGCCAATTTAATTCTCAATTGTAGAACCAAGGTTGTTGGAATCTTTTGTTAAAAAAAAAAAAAATTAGTTCAGAGAATTTAAGTGAAAGTGACCTAAATTAGAATGACAGGGTTGCATTGGAATGTTTGTATATATAAAGATCTTGGTACTTGTACTGCAAAAAATGATTTTATGGCTTAAACGATTCGTTAATTGAAAAGAGATCACGTTCACGGGATGTCAACCGGTCATCAAATTATAGTTGAGAGAAATCTATTAAATTTAGATAACAATATACACCCTCTTTTATAATATTGGAAAAGTGAATTGGTTTCAACAGTTTTTTTCAATTATTTCTTACATGCATAGTTTTAAATGTGATAGAATACGATAGTATACGAATAATCAAATATACATGAAATGAAGAATGATTTATAATCGTAGACAATGAGCAGAACTTTAGTAATAATCTTATAGTGGACTTACACTAGGAATTGCAGTTAGTAAACTAGTATGTAATTTAATATTCTATTACTCAGTTAAACTAGATTTAACGAGTTAAACAACTTGAACAACTTCTCAGAAACAATTCAAGGTACATTGCTTATTTTCAGAACAATTATTAAATGCCATTCATAATTCATACTTGCCAAAGTAACATGGCGTCTAATCAATTTTACTTTGCTCTCTACTTTTCGATATCGGATGGTCTTGCAATCTTGAATGATTCTTTTTCCTAAATGCTGATTCCCACGGAAGTGACACTGAAGGAAAGAATATTTAGATTCAAAAATAGGAACATAAAACAATTTGAAACAACAATAGAGGGGCATACAGTGTGTTCGCTTCCAGGCTCGTGACTATGATGCAGTTGCATGGCAAATAAAGGTTACTAGCCTCTCCCATCAATAACGTACATACCCCCGTTTTCTTACAATCGTCTTGCGTCATTCACTTCATAATTTGTTTTGTTATGGTGTCACAGTCTGCGCGTTAGTTCACGGGACCACCATGCTCGCGTCCGATACGCCCTCGGGTACATTCTACGCTATTGTTTGTATTTCGTAATGCTCGCTATTTCCGGTTTCGTTAATCTCCAATTACAACCGTAACACGCGAAGCTTTTCTTAATGCTTCTCCTCGCTGGAAGCATATCGCTGATGCGATATGTGCGATATGTTGAGAACCATTCAACTGCAACCATTCAATTGCTTAGCTTATCTATTTTTTTGGTTGCGCAGACCAAACTATGGTTGCACTAACCATAGTGATATGGTTCCCCCATATTTTTCAATATATATGGTTGGCCCAACCATAGCTTTCTCTCCGTGCAGAATGAGCAATTCTTTATAGATGTTTAATTCTTCGAAGAGCCGTTTTGGTCTCTAAGCAGGTACTTTCATCAAATCGTAGAGCGTATGATTGCTCATTGCGCTCTAAAATTTATAATCAGTGAAGAGAGTTGCACACAGCCACGTGACGGAAATAATAATGTGCCATAAGGGAGGAACGTTGGTTGATTGCGACTGTTACAGTTATATGTATATCCATGATGGTTCAACAGGATTCTCCTGCCACTCGCGTGCATGCACTTATATCTTATGTGTTTTCCATCTGCTAGCTATTAACCTCCATATACAATTGTTTGTATTCGTGACTTTAATGTCTAGACTTGAAATCACGCGGAGGACGATGTGGAAGAAAGATATGGCAAATTATTAGAGAATTCTCGAGTTATTCTATTTCTATTGAGAAGTCATATAGTATAAATTAGTAATACCTGGTTTAGCCTAGTTTAAGGCACGTAGAAAATTGACTATTAGAAGTAATAATGAACATTCTTTCAAAGATAAATGAGACTCTTCCAAAGACATGTTTTTCACTATTTTCTTCTCCTAAACTCAAGCTACTCTTTTTTAATTTCTGTCATTTCTTCACGATAGAAATTAATTTGTCTTGTGGAATTCGCCTCTTGTAAATCACATTTTATTACTTTACATTGATCGGTTTCAATTTATTTTGTAATAGACGACGTTTATTAGAGATATTTTTGCGAGATAAAGCCAAGTGCATGCGTCATTTTTATGCAGTTGAATTTTTTATGAATACTGTAATCAGCCTGTCAATTAATATTGCTGTCTGGTGGAACGAGTACAGGGCTTAAGAGATACGTCTGGGAAAGATACACAAATACGAGGGCGTATAATTACGAGCATGTCAATTAATAATGTATAATCGTCGGATATCGAGAAATAATGTGCTATAGTCGAATACTGAGAATTTTTGCAGTGACAATGATATATCGTTATTCATCATAGAATCATATTAATAATATTTTATGATTAAAGGGAATTTATCATCTGGATTTACTATTTGTTCTGCTAAGTATCTGTAAAATCTTCCATGAGAGCAGACAGAAAAAATTTGTGTGAATGACTTCCACATATCGAACATCTTCAGGTGAAAGGCGATAATTATCAGGAAAAAAAGCAAAGAGAGGCCAAGCTGGGTCCAAACCTACACATTTTTATTATTTATATACGATCTTCATGAGTACAATTAAAATAATTGCATGAAATTGGAATTCACGTACCTATGGCATGGTTTACTTTTTTGTTTGCTGTTTGACTCTCATAGCCCATAATTTAAGCTTCGAGCGAATGACCAATAAGAGTTGTTATATCAGGATCCAAATACAGATGAGTCCAGATGTTTAAATATTTTATTAAAGTATAAATAAAATTTAGACGTAATAAAGTTTTTAAAACGTTAAGTTTATAACTCGCAAGCGTATCCGTTGCTAATGAAGAAATTAATGAATTTTCCTATAAAACCGATAAGTCCACCCTGACATTTTATTTTTCCAAAATAATTTCCGAAAGAGTAGGGTGCTGACGAATTTGTGATTAGGTAGTAACTTCCATTGTATTGTGGAACAAAATCAATACCACCCATGATTGTGTAGATATTATCGCAATTTTGAGACTTGTAGTCATCAATAGAATCACATTTCAGAGAAAAGAATGGAGTGGTAGAATTTTTAAGTGATTCTGCGAAATACTGGTATGATCTAGAATGAGAGCAGGTTGTAATTGTCAAGTTGTCCGGACAACCCGGTTGAATGACTCCTCCATTGGGATAGAAATCGAAATTTCCAAGCTGTTTTGGATCGCCCAATAGACCACCATTGGTGTGGATAATTTCGACGAATTTGGCATCGTCAGGTGAAATTCGTTCATCAGCACCCACTAGACTAAAGAATGGCAAGGCAGGATCTAGTCCTAAGATTAGAAATTCATTAAATAATTTTTAATGTTTGTATTATACGTATTATGGCTTATCATTATTACATATAATATACATTACTAATTACACAACTTCCTACCTATGGTGTAATTTACTTTTTGTGTTGCTTCTTGACCAGCAAGACCCATGACATGAGCACCAAGGGAATGACCCACAAGAGTAGTTGTATTTGCGTTCATTCCATTTTTTTCTAAAAAATTTATCATTAAACTGATGTAACTTCCAACTGGCTCCACATAAAGTCGAGCTCTGACATAAAAACCGTTAGATATTGAACTCCAGTCTATGACGATAACATTACAATTACTATTGTTTAGATAGGCTGCAAAATCATACAATTTCGTTTTAAAAATATCATTAGTTTTTTCAATAATGGGAAAGTATTAATTTAAACATAATTACCGTCTCGAATTAACGTGCAGGATGGTCCGTCGGCTGACGCAAGATAACCATGTGTTACAAATCGAGTAGGACGTTTTATGTCAAAATGGCTTTTTGTCAATATATCACTGTCATTTATTTTCAAAGTTTCGTAATTACCCTTAACTTCAGGAGTATAAAGTCTGAATGTTACACAAGTGTCCATATCTTCACTGCTTGATAATAACGAGTTGTTAGGAAGGCTTAGTTCTGTTGCAACTGGTTCATTGAAATCATTTGGGAAATAGACTGTTTTTCTTCCATAATTTTGCATTTCTCTTCCAATGTATTCTTTTACCTCCATTCCATGATTCATAGATTGCGGTATTTTCTTCATAAAAGTGGAGTCAACTGAAAAAGAAATGATATCCGTATAGAAATAATAAATTTTTGGTGTGGTTCCGATCAGAGCCACGACAGGAAATTTCTGCACGGATAGTTATCATGACACGAAATTTGATTAAATGAAACTTACCATTTTTTAGTGTAGCCAGAAGAGCAATAAGTAACATCAGTTTGCCCATTTTCCTTGCAAAATAAATTAACAGTTTTCTTATATGTTTTTCTTTTGTTAATTTCTTATATGTTCTTAATTTTATATAAGATTTAAAATACCAAATGAACGTAAGTCGTATAAAGACGACGTAATACTAAATTATTTTTCTTTGTGAAGTATTTTACTGTTTTTAATATTTTACTAATTATTATGTTCTTATCTATAGAAACAAAATATACATATTCAAGAAAATAATTGCCATTCTACATGACAAATAATTGTTCTATAATACATAATGTCATACTATGCATATTATGTATTATCCCTATGTATATTATCGGAGATAATGTTATTTATTATTACAGTAGTTTATGTAGTTCTTATTTCTTTATTACATATGTAATTTATTATTATTAATGTATTTATTAACATTACATTCGATTTTTTCAACTCAGATGCTTTCTATATTAAATCGAAGCAATTAATTGAACAAGTCCTTAGGGTGCAAACTTTTTACTTTGTAATTTATTACTATTTTTTTATTGTATATACACGTCCAATGCTAATAAAAAATTTTTTTTGTTCTAGGTGAGTCACGGTTATATTTTCCTTCCTGATCGGTGTGAATCGTAAGTCTTTAACAAATTTAGATAATTTCGTAAAGAATCTCGAAAATTTTGCTTAACATCTTTATCAATGAAACTGTCTGCATTTTATATCAAAAGTTTTCACAGTATAATTTCTCGAACTCAGCGTAGAATGAGATTATGGGCCGGGTCATTATTGGTAGTTCCTTACTTGTGCATGATAAATCGGCTTGTTCGGCTGGAATTAAAATGGCTCTTAGCCAATGCATTCTCGTCATGCATTTTATTCCGATTATCAAAGTTTAACATTTTAATTTCCAAGGCTTATATTTAACATTTATCACATCTCAAAATGTTACGTTACATAGTATTTTATTATTTAAAATATTTATTTTCTTTTGGCAATGCTGTTGATATGTAATCTATGCTATACTCAGAGATCAGATTACATATATATATATATATACTAGATGTCTTGCGCGCGCCAAGGCGCGCGCCTTTCTCTTCGATTTAATGACACTCGTCTACCGATTGACCGCATCCCGAATCACGGCCCATATATTTTTAGCATCACCTTCTTATATAACATTTTTTCTATTATCATATTTCAAATATTAAGGGCATGTGATACTTTACCATAAGAGCAAATTAGTTATACCAATTATACATTCATAATAATAAATATTTTTAGCTAATAAGAGTCAATAAACCTTCGTCTATATGAGGCGATAAGGTTTATTGACTCTTATTTACTAAAAATATTTATTATTATGAATGTATAATTGGTATAACTAATTTGCTCTTACGGTAAAGTATCACATGCCCTTAAAGTAATTTCTTAGCTTTATATTTTACTTTAGAATTTTAGATTTTTACCTCACGTGGAAATCATCTTTTGTTTCCTGGAATTGTGCACAAATAAATACTTGAAGACAAGTATTTTGATTACAAACATACTTGAAGGTAACTGTTGTCATTAGTTGATTAGATATAACAATAATATTTACAACTGAATACGTAAAACTCTCTAATTAGTTTAATTAAGAATTTTTCAAGAGAAGAGATATTTTGGATTTTAAAAATAATCAAAGAATGTAAAATATTTTGTGATAATTAAGGTATTGATTGATACTGCATATCAATCAATTTGAAGTCAGATTATTATTCTTCATATATCTTTAGATGACACTTAACCTGAAATAAGAAAGCTATTATTTGTTATTGTTTTGATAATCAAATAATGAAATGAGTTATAGTTTACTGTTGCGTCAATACAGCAATGGACTCACTTTTAACTGAATTTCCGTGGCTAATAAACTTTTTATATCTTCCTTTCACTCATTCTATACAGATCTTTTATTGAGATAGGAGATATATTATCCGCTTTTGAGGTAATAAAGTATGAAAGTTCACAATAAAATCACCGGATATGAGGTTGAGCGGTTTACCTTTCATCTAATTGACTTTGAAATCTGATCAATGCCCTGAGACAAATTAATTTAATCGACGTGGAAAAATATTTGTCGATAGCCTAAATTGCGATTGTATAGAACAGTTTAAATTCGGAAAATAAATTGAGAACATCTATAGAAATTTCGTTGATTGTTTGGTTTGTTTTTGTTTCGGAAGCGTACATATTATAGAGTTTCAATTTAAAATTAAATAGAAAACATACAAAACTTAAACTAATTAAGTACAACACTTCAGATCTACTTTTAGTACATTTCAATTGCAAAAAGCAGAAGCACATTTATTATTTTTTCCACTAATTTTTCCCTTGCCATAAGGATTTTTGGCATTCGTATATAAATAATAAGTTCCTCTTTTTTTACGTGCAGGATTAATACCACCCATAATCTCTATATTTCCCTCGCAAGATCCAGATTGAAAATGTTCATAAGAATCACATTGCATTCCATAGAACCCATTTGATAATGAAAGTGATTCCGTGAATAATCTCAGAGATCTAGCATGAGAACACGTGCCAAATATGTCTATGATACAACCAGGTTGTTGGATACCTCCTCCATTCGGATAGAAATCAAAATGACCGATTGGTGATGGGTTTCCTAGAAAACCACCATTGGTATGGATAATTTCCACATAGGTTCCTGATTCGTTCGAAATTCGACTTTCAGGGCCACAGAATGCATAAAGAGGCCAGGCAGGATCCAACCCTGAAACATTGATAAAGAATCAAAATAAGCATGATGCATTTTCTGTTTTAAAATAGAATTTATCTTCTGCGAAAATCTTTTACAATTGCATCTTGATAGTAATTGATGGTCTTGATAGTCTTGCATGGATATGATATTTATGATATTCATCTATAAATAAAGACTCTCACGATAATATAATTGCCACTTTTACAATAATATTCGATTTTACTATACATATCGTAATTTCCACTCACCTACGATATGATTAACTCTGTTTTTGGTTCGGTAACCCGCTACTCCCATTACGTGTGCACCAAGAGAAATACCGATAAGAGATGTATTATTTAGATTCATCCCCTGAGTTTCTAGAAAATCAATCAAGGAAGCCACGTGCTGTCCCATTTTTTGTATGTACATTCTAACGACTGTATAAGGTCCATACGCCATTCGAGTCCAATTAAGCAGGATAAGATTACAATCTTCTGATTCTAAAAACGCTAGAAATATACAAAAACACTGGTTATTCTACCATAAGTGGATTAATTCATATTAAGGATACATATATTCAGTTTAAATCAAACTTTACCATTTTGTACGAGTTTACCAGGTGATTGAAAACTGTCCATTTTAGTTCGCCATCCATGCGAAAAAAATCTGGTCGGCCTTTTAGGATCGAAGTTACTACTGGTTAATTTCTTCAAGTCGTTTATTTTCAATATTTGGTAGTTTTCGCCGGTTTCTCTAGTGTAAAGTCTGAAATCAATTTCTTGATCCATGTCCTTTATTCTGGGCAAAGCAGTAGGTATTTCTAGTTTTGCTAGGGTTGGTTTTCCACTTTCATCAGGAAAATATAGTTTTTTCCCTTTGAAAAGTTCAATTTCTTGCTCAAAGTTTGGAATCGGAAATTCTTTACCCTTCGATTTAACTGTAAAAGATTTCGGTTACTTTTAATGTTAAAAGTTCTTTAATAAATTGAGAAAGTAGTAAATAATAAAAACTTACCGAAGGTGAGGACAAAAAGTAGAGAAGCTAATCGCAGAAGATTCTTCATGTTTATTAGACTACAAAACACTGACTGTGTTTCGGATTTGCATGCTCTTATAAAAAATCTTGTCCACGCTTCATTTAAGATGATAAGATATAATTGATTTTCTTTTCCTGATGGATTATATACAATTGCTTTAATCCATTTCTTGATTGCGGAGTAATTCCTGTAGTGATTGGAAAGATAAGTGTCGTAATCTGAACATCCATTATTTAGTGAAATCACTGCGTAATTCTCTTTATTTTCTTAATAATTAAAAGTATAATCGCGAATTAGCACCACGAGAGTAACACTCACAGCATTGAAAGGTACAGTTTAAAAAATGCATTGTTGTTGTGAGGAATTTTCACGGAGAAATGTATTAATTTATATTGTAAAACGCATTATAGAAAAAATTTATATAACAGGTTTCTTCGTCTACCTAACGTTAAGTTACAATCCAAAAAAAATTGATCAATTCTCATTTGACATAAATGAATTAACATGTCAAAACAGATTATACAGATTTGGCAATTGTTTCTCTTCAAAATATAAGTCAGAGATCTTTATTTTATCGATGATAAAATGTATTTTAATTACACATCTATATGTAATTCTTCATGCCGCAGATTTGATAAGCCTATAGATAATTTCTCATTTTTTCTTATAGTCTTGGATTTTCATGAAAATGATAAACAACGGAATCACGGCTCATAATAACTTATCCATCATTTCACATTACACTTTAGTGACCCATCTTATCTGACCTTACTCTCTTAGAGAACAATGGTAGGCATTGTAAGATTACTGTTATTGTTAATTATTGCAATTTTCACGACATTTTTAACACTTCAGTGATATTTTGAACGCCATGCTTTTTAGATATCCATTTATAATTCAGATAGTCGGAAAATTGATTGAGTTGTTTCATTACTTCAGTTATTTTTCTTCTTCACTGAAAGAAATTTAATATCAATACTTGCTATTTCAATATTCATAATTGATAAAGACGATTACGATTTAGGGAAATCGTGTAAATACACTGAGAGACTTTTTGTTAGAATAAATGATAAATATGAATGAGAATTTAGTATAATATCGTTCCGAAGTAGGGAAAACAGGGTTTGCGTATCAAAAATTAATATAGTGGTTTTCAGTCGGAAAAATTAATATTTTTGTTAGAACAAATGGAAAGGATGTTTCATTAACTCTTATAAAACTTGCGAGAATTTAATATACACTATATCAAAGTTGACAAGAGAAGTTAAAACGATTGTAATACATTTTATTCGAAAGAATGAAAACATCTTTTGAAGTTGTCATACAAAGCATATGAGAATCTCAAACGACTATATGAAAAATAACTCACTCCACTAAAAAGATTTAACCTTTAGAAAGGGGAACTAAATACACAAATTAAATACAATCAAATATGAAAACACATGAACAATTATTATTTTTATTATTATATATACTTAATTTATTCACTAAATATATAATCGCACGCTTAATCAACAGGAAGAATCGAATTCGTTGCGGCAAGATTCGAACCTAACTTATACGCATTTTATCCCTAACGGCCTAACAACTAAACCCCACGGCTAACTATACATTATAAAATATTTGGAAAAAATCTCGATAAAGTTGCGCCGCATTCCGCATATTCGGCTGCACATTCGGACTCGATCGGAAAACGGTGGAAACATTCGAGGAGCATTCTCAAACGAAACTATATGAAAAATCAAGAATAATGATATCATAGTTTGCTATGCGTCTCAGGTTTCTGTCAACTTCATATTGACAATATCAATTTCTAAAATACGTTTTCGAGATTATGATATTCACTATTTTTCTTATTCATATTATTTTTCGAAAACTCAGTAAAAAGAATATCATTTTTTCATAGAGTTAATTTATAAAATGGAGATTCATAATATTTCGTATATAGAATACTACTTTCTCGACTTCGTGTTTTAAATACTCGTATGATAATATTAAACTATAGTACTGTAGTACGAATAAGTGTGATAGAACCTCGGTTTTCCCTATTTCGGAACGATATTATACTAAATTCTCATTCATTTTTATCATTTATTCAAATAAAAAGTCTCTCAGTGTATACAAATTATTGTTAGCATATTTACGAAACTTTAAAATTCTTGAAAACAAGAATTGGTATATTCAATAGCAAAGATTGATATTTTATGTATTACGAACGTAGAATGATAAAATTTGATAATGATATTATCCAATAATATAAAAGCATTTACAGAAATTACCAGCTTGAGTTACATATGTTAATAGAAATATTCTACAAATTAATATAGACGCTAACAAAAATTGTAAGCTTCAGTTGAGGAAATTGTAAGTCTCGATATTAAAAAAACCGAATAGCTCCGATAATCTCCCGAGGTCAGCCGAATTCGCCGACCGTAGCGCTCGCGATGTGAATCGAAGTTTCGGAGAACTTTTTGTTTCCTGATAACCACCAGAGTAAGCACCATGCCGTTTCTCACAAGTTCTCACATTTTCACCAATTAGTATATAAGGAATCTTCAAACCTCTTCTATCAGCATAATTTACTTGCGATTTGCGATGCGTGTGTTTTATATTTATGTGTGCGTAATATGTATATAAGTTAAGGTTGAAGTTAGTATAAGTCAGTGCTCTCAGATCGAGCCAGAAATTTACCCCCTCCACATCCACTATTTTATCGAAAAAAAGTAATTTGTAAAATAAAATTTAGCAAAATTTTGAAATTATTAGTCTTCATAAGTATTTTCTTGAATTATGTAAGAAAATTTTCCCATATTATATTCAATAAATTATTTTTTTTCGATAAAATAGTGGATGTGGAGGGGGTAAATTTCTGGCTCGATCTGAGAGCACTGGTATAAGTGTTACCTCTGCGAATGTATGTTATAATGTGTGCATTTGTGTGTTTATAATCTTATAATTGTGCAGTGTGAATTGACGGAGATTCTCGACGGGTTACGAATTTATTCTTTCTCTTTTCGTGTTTTCGTCTATTCTTTTCGCATGACTCATAATTTTTAGTATAGTCTTTAGCAAATTTCAGAATCCTTTATATTACTTTCTGATATAAATACCCGATTTCCCTAAATCGTAAAAGATTATACTAAATTGTAATATCCATTTTAACGTATTATATTACAAAATTTCTTTCAGTCTTCGACTTTTAACTTAAAAGTAGAAAAATTATTTTAAAAGTAGAAAATTCTAAGAAAGGAGAAGGGTCGACACACTTGGATTGTTTATATTTTTCTCTGTTGTTAAAAGAGAAGCGACAAAGAAGCTGGACAATACCGAAAGAGTACCGTTCGTTAGGATTCAAATGCTCACAGTGCAGCAATCGCACCGACGCATGTTCATACCAACAAACGGCCACGAGCCTTCTAGCAAGTCTACTATTGAACACACACGCCCCGTTGAACAATGCATAACAAGCATTGTCTCTCTACTCCGCCCTCCAATTCCATTCCACGCTGTGTATTGCCTTTATCTCTCACTCCACTTCGTCACGGGCGGCACGAACTTGCCTATGCTGTATATGTTCACGAGGAGAATAAAGTACGAACACATAAAGAGTAAAGACAGATACTAAACTGACGATGACGGTGAAGTCCGACTGCAGTTGGTCGAACATATGTGCTCAATTATCTTTTCATTGATCGGTATCAAACCTACAAATTGAAGGTTGACCTCTTCTACGAACCATCCCTTTGCCAAAACCATGTCATTTTAGAGTTCAGGTCTTAAAAAGCATCTGTTAAGTTGAAGCACCTTTAAAAGATCGCTATTAAGTTGAAACTCATAGAAGCTGACAAATAATATTAATAACGCGATCGAGGTCAATACAAAGACTTTCAATAACATATATTGAGACATTTTCTTAGAATTTCAGTAGTAACAGATATAGTCAAGCCAGACAGGATTTTACTACTGAAATTTTCATGACTTCATTCAATTTTACGCTCTATGCATAGAGAGTTGTTAATCATGTGATCTAATTAGATAATTATTTTCACAACTCAGAAACTGTCTAAACAATATATTTTAAGAGAAAATAATGTCATGCAAAAAGTTTAAGTCTGTACACTTTCAAGTAGACAAGGGTGGCCACATGTCAGGGAAGTCAAGGAAATGTCAGGGAAAATAGAATTTGACATTTACGTTAACTATGTTATTTTCGTCGTATTATATATATAATTTTTATAATTTATTTAACAAATTTTAGAAACTATCCAAAGATTTCGAAGGATTATAAATAATTTTGAGGTATTCTCTGAGATTCTCTAGGTTTCTAATGATTCCAAGAGATTTTCGATAATATTTATGAAATTTTTAAGCGGTTTCTAGGAATTTTAAATTATTACAAGAGATATTTATAATATTTAAAAGATTTAGTTGAATTTTAAAAGGACTTTATGAAATTTTAAGAGATTTTTAAGGAAGTTTAGGGAATTTAAAGAATTTTATGTAACTGTAAATTTCCTTGAGAAATTTTAAAGGATTTCACGAGATTTTTATGATTTTCTAAAGAGATGTTGTGGAATTTTAGAGAATTTTGAAAAATTTTCAAAAATTATAAATGTTTTTTTACGTATTTTAAGGGATTTAAAAGTTTTTCGTGGAATTATGAAGGAATTTAAGAAACTTGTAAGAATTTTAAGAGATTTTAAAGAATTATAAATATTCTCGTGAAATTTAAAAGGATTTTAAAAAGCTTGTAAGAATTTTAAGAAATTTTAATTACTTTAAAGTGATTTTAAAAAATTCAAATTTTGCTCATGGAATTTAAAGGATTTCACAAAATTTTTATGATTTATAAAAGGTTTTGTAGAAATTTAGGAAATTTCAAAAGGCTTTCAAGAAGTTTAAGAAATCTTTACGTATTTGAAGGTTTTTCGTGGAATTCTAAAGGAATTTAAGAAGCTTGTAAAAATAGTAAGTAATTTTGACATTTTAAAAATGATTTTAAAGAATTTTAATAGTCCTCATAGAATTTAAAAAAATTTTTAAGCGATTTTTAGGAATTTTAAAGCATTACAAGAGATTTGTACAATATTTAAAATATTTAGCTGAATTTTAAAAGGACTTCATGAAATTTTAAGAGATTTTTAAGGAAGTTTAAGGAATTTAAAGAATTTTATGGAACTTTAACTTTCCTTGAGAAATTTTAAAGCATTTCATGAGATTTTTCTGATTTTCTAAAGAGATGTTGTGGAATTTTAGGGAATTTTGAAAAGTTTTCAAAAATTATAAATGGTTTGTTTACGTATTTTAAGGGATTTAAAAGTTTTTCGTGGAATTATGAAGGAATTTAAGAAACTTGTAAGAATTTTAAGAGATTTTAAAGAATTATAAATATTCTCGTGAAATTTAAAAGGATTTTAAAAAGATTGTAAGAATTTTAAGAAATTTTAATTACTTTAAAGTGATTTTAAAAAATTCAAATTTTCCTCATGGAATTTAAAGGATTTCACAAAATTTTTATGATTTATAAAAGGTTTTGTAGAAGTTTAAGAAATTTCAAAAGACTTTTGAAAGTTTTTTGAGGAATTTAAAATACATATTTCAAAGGATTTTGAGGAATTTTAAAAAGATTAGTCAAAATTGAAGGAATCTCATGAAATATTAACAAATTTGAAGGGATTTCGTGGACTTTTAAGATGTTTCTAAGAATTTCAAGATCTTTTCAAAAGTTCTTGTAAATTCGAGAGATTTTTACGAATGTTAAATATTGTGAAGTGATATTAAATTTCAAAATATTTAAAGTGATATTATACGAAATTTTTGAAAAATTTCAATAGTATTATTATTGAAAATTAATACGTATTTTTAATACTTTTCTGTCAGGGAAATTTGTTTGAAAGTCAGGGAAAAGTCAGAGAAATGTCAGAAAAATTGAAAAATCGAATCTTGTGGCCACCCTGTAGACTTGTTTCAAGACGAAGGTTGAGTGAAGGTGAATAAATTTGCTTGTATAAAAAATTTAAAGCAATGGAAGGAATGGCATGGGCCGATGTTGTCCACCGAGCAAAAGCAGGTGAGCTGCTCTGATTGGGTTTGCAGCTGTGCATTTTATGTACACACTGGTACGAGTGTAAACTGCAAGAATGTTAACTACTATCGTTCGTCGTGTCTCAGCTCGGTGGGAGTCGCTCGTTAATGCGACTTGTTAACTTTTCTTAACAATAAAATTATTATCGAATCGAGAATATCAACGTACTTATGTTTCTTTCGAGAACGATAAATTACTCTCTTTACTTTTAAAATATAGTATGTAGATATCTCGATATTATTACTAAGAATCGTATTCATAAACTCCTTCGATAAATTATCGAAACTCCCCTACGTTTAAATTTATAAATATTGTTGAAACGCCTAATTAACATATCAGCAATCGCTAATTAGGTCATTGAGTTAGTAATTTAATAACGATTTGTCTAAAGTTCCGCCAATCATCGCTCATTTTGCATCTCGGCGAAAGTTTTCCTCATGAATCACTCAGCGTCTAAATTGCCTTTATCCTTATCCGCCACTCACCTTGACTTCAAATCGAGTCACGGTGTGAACGCTATGAAAATTTCTATATCTCTATCTCAGAGTCCCTGCAGTTTCCAGCGAGTGAGAGTTGTATCAATCGTTTCTACGATTCTGGTAAGTTTCCTCAACAGGAGATACGGTTATTTTCAAATAGCGAGCACTCGACATTCTCCATATTTCATTTTCTACCCCGCAGAGTAAGTTTTGATCAGAGTCGGTATAAGAAAACTTGATTGCTCTCGTGACTTCGTAATCTGCAGCAGCCAATGACAGAATGGAATAATAACTTTATGCATCCGTTCCTACCCTTCTTATCGCTATTTACAACCTTACCTCTCATTGCTTGAGAATGTGCGCAAATACTTTTACTATTGATTAAGATTTTTTTCCAGTCTTAATGCGCACAGGCTTAGATCGATTTAAATTTCACATTCGACAGTTATGCGTAGTCACGGCTCTTGGTCGCTTTTATTTACGGATTTTCTCGATTGTTTTTGTTTTGCCGGATGTCGCTTATCGGCTATTGGTACGGAAGCAGTTCCAACGGTAAAATCGCGCGCATAAATGCCTAACGTAATCTACTTTCAGTAACCCTAAGGCTTAAGTTCGTTGCATTCAACTAAACATCTATTTGCGATTACATTAGTATTGCTAAGTTATATTCACAGATAAGAATATTGACTCAAAGAATTCTTAAGTCCTCTTTAAGTATTGTAACACCAGCTCTCTCGTCTCAACCTAAAATATGATTTTAATGGCATCGGGGAAGCTGTCGTTGACCTTAACGATGATTGCTATCCACTCGCCATTCATAATTTTCCTGTGCAACCTAGTCTAGGTCGGTCCATTGACTTTCGATTCGAACCAACAGTGAGGAGCTCAAAGCGCGATTTATACGAGACTTTGAGAGAGTAAGCTTGCGCGAAGCGGGAGAAACGTTAAGGAAACTCCATATAGACTATCAGGTTCACATGCGTGTAAATATCGACTCTAACTGATAACGGTTTCGTATCGGCCGAGTCAACAAGACCACACTGCAATGTTTTCGGTATCGCATCGGTTTACTTTCTACAGACCTGAGGGAAATCACCAAGTCGATAGTATTTCAAGTATTTTGCAGGGCTTTCACTGACCACGAAAAAGGTTACTTCGCGTGAGAACGTACTAGAGCTTAGAAGGTGAAAAACAATCCGGAAAACGACCTGAGTAATGATTACGCGTATGCGAACATGCACGACGAGATTATTGCATGAATCGAGAACGGATAAAGAGATCCTCGACTACTTTTGATACGATTCTAGGAAATTACAGTTTATAGGCAAGAAACTACTATAAACGATAACGCTACTCGTGCATTTTAACACTTACAAGAACGAACGCGCGCTCAGCGCGCGTATTTTCGTTCTTTTTCGATATTATATAATTTATTATATTTCATCTCT